>CAUYON010127454.1:0-28256 GCA_963573935.1 Arctocebus calabarensis | reverse complement strand
TTTTTTTTTTTTTTGAGACAGAGCCTCAAGCTGTCACCCTGGATAGAGTGCTGTGGCATCACAGCTCACAGCAACCTCCAATTCCTGGGCTCAAGTGAGTCTCCTGCCTCCACCTCCCAAGTAGCTGGAACTACAGGCGCCCGCCACAACGTCTGGCATTTTTTGGTTGCAGCCGTCATTGTTGTTTGGCGGGCCCAGGCTGGATTCGAACCCATCAGCTCAGGTGTACGTGGCTGGCGCCTTAGCCGCTTGAGCCACAGGCGCCAAGCCAGGTGCATAGCTTCTCAAGGGGAATACTTCGAAGTGAACTGAATGACATTCAGCAATGAGGTATGTAGCACTTTTTCTAGAATGAGTTCATGAATGTATCAAATGTAGTATATATAATACAACAGCATATGTAAATCAAACATCTTAGAAAACATATCCCACCCAGTGTAATACAAAAAACAAATGTTGCTGAAACAAGTATCACTGTTCTTCATATTTTAACCATACTGTGTCCTAGTACATGGATTCTAAAAGTTTACTAGTGACATAAATATGAAATTAACAGTATCTTTTATAGGAATAATATACAAAGTAATCACACTAAAAACTTACTATGACAATCTCTCTCTTTTCCCTGTCAATGTTAGTGACAAATATTATTCATATAAAATGTACAAAGGCAAGAAACATACAACATATGAAATTGAAAGGAAACAACATGTACTATATTATTCTCCACTTACTACATATACATAAGGAGTTTCATACATTTTTTAAAATTGCCTGTTGTCTTTTATTTCTAATGGTTCATCAATTTTTTTTTTTGGCCAGGGCTGGGTTTGAACCTGCCACCTCTGGCCTATGGGGCTGGCGCTCTACTCCTTTGAGCCACAGGCACCGCCCTGGTTCATCAATATTAACAATCTACCACCCTGGACTATCAATATCTAACCTCACAGAGTTGAGGAGCAAATGAAATAACTTATCTAAAGATCTATTACTAAAAGAGTTGTACATGTCACATTTATTATATACAGCAGGTCCTTGAATAATAGCCTGTCGTTATAATGTTGATGAGGAAAAAAATTAATTTCTAGCTAGGGCCACAGTCTGTGTAGAGCTTGCTTGTTCTCCCCATGTCTTTGTGGATTTTCTCTGGTTGATTCAGTTTCTTCTCACCTCTCAAAGATAAGCACATTAGATGAATTGGCAGTCTAAATGGTCTCGGTGTGAGTGTGTGAGTACACCTTGTGATAGAATAGCACCTTGTTCAGGGCTGGTTCCTACCTTGCTTCCTGCAATAGGGATAGGATCTGGCCACCTGAGAACCTAAAATGGAATAAGTGGGTTGAGAAATGAATACACTGGGCAGCGCCTGTGGCTCAGTGAGTAGGGCACTGGTCCCATGTTCCGAGGGAACCTAGCCCTGGCTGAACTGCAACAAAAAAATAGCCGGGCTTTGTGGAGGGCACCTGTGGAGGTGTGGAGAGGCTAAGGTAAGAGAATTGCCTAAGCCCAGGAACTGGAGGTTGCTGTGAGCTGTGAGGCCACAGCACTCTACCAAGGGTGATAAATTGAGACTCTGTCTTTCCCAAAAAAAAAAGGAGCTCAGGGCAGAGCCTGTGGCTCAAAGGAGTAGGGCGCTGGCTCCATATACCGGAGTGTTGGGTTCAAACCCGGCCCCAGCCAAAAAAATGCAAAAAATAAATAAATAAATAAAAGAGAAAGGTTCGGTGCCTGTGGCTCAAGCAGCTAAGGTACCAGCCACATACACATGAGCTGGCAGATTTGAATCCAGCCTGGGCCCACCAAACAACAATAATGGCTGCAACCAAAAAATAGCCAGGCATTGTGGCGGGCGCCTGTAATCCCAGCTACTTGGGAGGCAGAGGCAGGAGAATTACTTGAGCCCAGGAGCTAGAGATTACTGTGAGATGTGATACCACAGCATTCTACCCAAGGTGACAGCTTGAGGCTGTCTCAAAAAAAAAAAAAAAAAAGAGAGAGAGAGAAATGAATACACATCATTGTAAAATAAAAATTTGTAAACTATATGATAATCATATAAATACGAATGTACATTAAATAATGCCATACAGAAGTGCTCTATAAACCTGCCATGTTTGTTTGAGACTGGGTCTTGCTTGTTTGACACAGGCTAGAGTCATCATAGCTCACTGCAATCTCAGACTCTTGGGTTCAAGTAATCATGCTGCTTCACCCTCCCAAGTAGCTGGGACTACAGGTGCACATACCATGATGCCCAGCTTATTATTTGTTTTTGAACTGCATGGGGTATGATGGTAGGAGGTGTTCCTTATAATTTTTGCTTTGCAAACATTTAAGAGACCAGATCCCGCTCTATTGCCCAGGCTGGAGTGCAGTAGTGCAATCATAGCTCACTAGAACTTTGAATTCTTGGACTCAGGCTCCTGCCTCAGCCTCTCTAGTAACTAAGACTTATAGGCATGTGCCACCACACTTAATTTTAATTTTTTGTAAGGACAGGATCTTGCTATGCTGTCCAAGGTGGTCTTGAACTTCTGGCCTCAATCAGTCCTCCCACTCCAGCCTCCAAAGTGTTGGATCTTTATTTAGAAGTTTGGTGATGTTTTTGTGACCAGTAATATGCTATGGGAACTTTTTTTGTTTTTTGGGATAGAGTCTCACTACGTTGCCCTCGGTATAGTGTTGCAACCTCAAACTCTTGGGCTTAAGTGATTCTCTTGCCTCAGCCTCCCAAGCAGCTAGGACTATAGGCATCTGCTACTACGCCTGGCTACTTTTTTTGTTGTTGTTTAGCAAGCCCAGCCGGGTTCAAACCCACCAGCCCTGGTGCATGTGGCCGGTGCCCTAACCACTGAGCTATGGGCGCTGAGCCAGAACTTAACTCTTGTTTGTATCAATTAGCCTATGTAAAGTTGGTTCTCTTGTATGTAATTTCACTTAAAGTCAGTTTCCAAGAACCTACTGACATTAACTAAGGAATTATTATAAATTGTCTTTTATATGTGTATTTCTACTACACTGCTTTCTCTATTTACTTGTCAGTATGTGTATCTCTGTACCCTAAATTAACATGCCTATTAGGATTTAAACAGCTATCTGTATACTCATGTTCAGGGCAGCATTATTTACATCAGGCAAAAGGAGAAAACAACCCAAGTATCTATCAGTGGATAAAAGAATAAACAAAATGATACATACATAAATAGGATACTATTCAGCCTTTAAAAGGAAGGAAATTGTAGGCCAAGCATGGTGATACATGCCTATAATCCTAGCCCTTTGGAAGGCCTAGGTGGAAGGATTACTTGACGTCAGGAGTCAGAGGCTGAAGTGAGTTATGATGCCACCATTGCACTCTAGCCCGGGCAACAGAGCATGATTGGCCTCAAAAAAAAAAGAAAGAAAGAAAGAAAGAAGGAACTTCTGATAACTTGCTGCAACATGAAGACATTATGGTAAGTGTAACATGAAGACATTATGATAAGTGAAATAAACAGACATTATGATAAGTAGTACATGATTCTACTTATATAAGTTATGTATAGCAGTTCAATTCATATAGACATAAAGCAGAATAGTTGTTACTCAAGCCTGAGGAGAAAGGGGTTAACTGGGAGTTATAGTTTAATAGATATGAAGTTTCCATTTGAGAAGATGAGGAATTCTATGGACCCATGGTGGTGATGCTTGTATGATATGAATGTATTTAATGCCTCAGAATTGTACATTTTAATTGATTTAAGATGGTAAATTTTATGGTATGTATATTTAAACACAATAAAAAGTTTAAGTAATATGCTTTTTAAAAGATGTACTACATGTATAGTAATGAGGTGGTATACCTGATATGTTTCGAATGTGATTAGCAGCAAGGTGGAAAAGCAATATGCTGGTAGATATTTATAACTGGACTGGGCCCTACAGGGTGAAGAGAACAGCAGATGTAAAGTCAAGAGCCTTCTATAAGATTTGACTTTTCTGGAAACTCATTCAATCCTTGTCCCATTCTCTCCAAATCACATTTCTTTTTGTCCTTTTTCAGGGACACTGTGTGCTGCTTCTAACAGAGGTTCAGTTTCACTACGTTTGTGGTAATTTGTTAGAGTGGCAACAGGAAACTAATATACTCACAAAAATGATGGATGAAAAAAGTATATTATATGTGATTACTTTGATATAGAATAAAAAAAGATGAAACTAGGGCGGCACCTGTGGCTCAAAGGAGTAGGGCACCGGCCCCATATACCGGAGGTGAGGGGTTCAAACCCAGTCCTGGCCAAAATCTGTAAAATAAAAAAAGAAGATGCATGGTTTTAGAAGTTAGATAGTGGTTACTTTGGGGGAAGAAGAAGATAATGTTAAAATACGGACCAGAAAAAAAATAGGGGCAAGAGAAAGGACTTCTTGGGTGCTCACATGCCCTGGTCTCTTGACATAAGATTAATTGGTGTATTCTTTCAGCATGAATAGTATATGCAGCTTGAAAAACTGGTGCCTTTTTGATATTTATCATTCTGATAATATGCTGAAAATGACATATATAATATATACTCAAGGAGATGGAAAAATACTTACTTACAATAACTTTATTTCTCAAGAACTCTAAAGAGTTTGTTTCTCCAGAAGACTAAAAAAAAGTTAACTGGCAAAATACTGACTTATAAATGCTTAAAAAAAAAAAAAAGTAAAAGTAAAATTCTGCTTAACTAGTTTTGTTATGCTTCAATCCTCATACTGTAATTTATAAAAACGCCAGTAAAACCACATTTTCTGAAATAACATTAAACAAAGGAGAAAGGCAGGTACTAGATGCCAAATGACCAAATGGTTTTTGGGCCTAAGATTCTTGAAACCAGTAAAAATGGTAATAGAAATCTTTCTACAGATCATTAAATATAAAAACAATGTATAAAACACATCAGAATTTTATTGCTTGAAGAATACAGCATATGAAATCACAAGAATGTCAAAATGAAAAGTCACTAGGCTTCAAACATATAATACATTATCAGATGCAGTAAAATATTAATTAACCTGAACACTGCATCGAAAAAAAAAGGTGTGGAAAAATATCTAAGTTGTTTACTTAAGAAACAGATATACTTAAAATCGAAAGTATAAGGATGTTACAGTACAAATTAGAAAAGCCAACACTTATTAACTTATTATTTTTCTAGACTAGACTACCTTTGGTACTTAAAGTTCTTAAGAAACAATTCTTTCTATTTTGTCTAAATGCACTTCAGGGATATGACATCCATGAAGTAACTTCAACTTAAAACATTCAGCAAAATTAACCTTTCTGTTAGATGGAAATAATAAACATGTATTTCCCTTTTTCTAAAACTGCAAAATATGACTATAAGAAATATAATACTTAGAAAACTTTACTTATTTAGCTCTCCAATTAAAATTGGAATCCTGGCAACCACAATCTATTTTGGGGCCTGGTGAATATAGACATTTAAATTATTTGGCAATTGACATAAGAATGTATTTATTTCATACTATCTTAAATGACTTTTCCTTTCTGTTTCCAAAATATAAACACTATGCCATTTCTTCAACACATTGGAGTCCTATAATCACTACCATACTTTATTTACTGGAACCAAATTAAAGCTTCTCTCTTTTAACAAGCAGGTTCAAACTATTTATGTTTCATACAGGGCTGATCAGTTATGACACTTTTTTAAACAAAACCAATCTTTTTTAAAGCTATCACTCAATTATGACAAAGGAGACAATGCTGCCATTTCAAAGGGCCATCTAGTCAAGAAAATGTAAAAGCAATGTGATAAACAAATAATTATCACAAGTTAAATTAAAAACAAAAAAATCCCTCTCTCATAGCAAGCACGCTCATTAACTTTCATTTCTTTTCCCGAACAAAGATGTAACTTCATTAACTTCAGTTAAACCAACGGAACCCAAGCAATTGTTTTACAAGTCCCACCTATATAAGCATGGATGGACTAAGCAAGTAATACTATTAACAATTACTCAACTGGAGTGAAACAATAAGAATCATGACAGTCCTCAAAACTGGGCAGTCTCTGAAATGCCCATAGCGTAGCTCAAGATGAATTATGCCATAAAACTTTAGTTTTTACCTCTATACAAAACAAAAAAAACATAGCCACCAAATTTATATAACTAGTTTTGAACATACTCCTTCCTAGTTTTTTAATGTCTTGTTCTGAGATTTTCTAAACAAGTGCATTTATCTGAGCATATATATTTATTGCCTGTATGTATAGACAAGGATCAAATATTCTAGGACTAAACTCTTTTCACCAACTTGATCCAAAGTCTACTGATTCACCTAGCACCCTCCCCAAATAATTTAAATTCCCAATTTTTAGTTTAGTTAAAAAAAAAAAATCTAAAGAGGAAATGCAAATACAGATTTAGAGTTTCTGTATAAATTTCACTGTATTTTTATAAACTTGAAGTTTTCTGTAACACTGTTTATTGATCAAATAAAGGACTCACTGCTATCTAAAATTTCATAAACACCATTACAAATTCAAAAGTGATATTATACTGAACCTTAAGTTTTCAACAGTTCAAAGAGACAGATTTTACATGTATAGCACACAACAGATGAAATTTAACAGCAGACATTCCTAGAATACCAATGGCAAGTCCACCAAGATACATACAAAATTGCAGATAAGCATTTCTTTCACTGTTGTACAGAGAAAAACATCTATAGAGGAAATAGAAACCCAGCTGGTGAATTTCAAATATCATCATCATCTTCTTCATCCTGAGAAGATCCTGCCTGATTGGATGCACTGGCTGAGGCAGCAGCAAGCTGGGCTTGTTGGGCAGCTTGCTGCACTTGAAGCCATTCCTGTTGGGCCAGTTCTGCTTGTTGCTGTCTAGCCTAAATACCCAAAACATAAAAACAGAACAATTTTGTTACAATCTACAATATATACACTCTGGTTAAACTTACACTTTGGGTGAATTACAGAATTTCGTCATTACCAAACTTGAATATTTTCAACTACCATGTAATTGTCATATATATATGGAAAACATGAATTTTATAAGAAATACAATTAGAGATTGTTTTTCTGTCAGCCACACAGATAGCTAAGGATTTTTCCAAATTTGGTTCTCTATAGATAGTTCCTTTTTTTTTTTTTTTTTTAAGATCTAGAATAATTTTTAGTGGGTATATCAATAATATGTATTTACTCTAAAGCCTTTTTTAAAAAAAATTAAATCATAGAGGTGTACATTAATGTAATCATGGGGTATAATGTGCTGGTTTTATATACAATTTGAAATATTTTCATCAAACTGGTTAACGCAGCCTTCACTGCATTTTCTTAGTTATTGTGTTAAGACATTTATACTCTACAGTTAGTAAATTTAATATGTACCCTTGTAAAATGCACTGTAGGTGTGTTCCCACCAATTAACCTCCCTCCACTCATCCTCCTCCTTCCCCTCCCCACCCGTTACTCCCTCCCACACTTCTTGGGCGATAGTTGGGTTATAGCTTTCAAGCTATAAATTGGTTTCATAGTAGGGCTGAGTACATTGGATACTTTCTTCCATTCTTGAGATACTCTGCTAAGAAGAATATGTTCCAGCGCCACCCATATAAACATGAAAGAGGCAAAGTTTCCATCTTTTTTATGGCTGCATAATATTCTATGGTGTACATATACCACAATTTATTAATCCATTCATGGGTCGATGGGCACTTGGGCTTCTTCCATGACTTAGCAATTATGAATTGGGTGGCAATAAACATTCTGGTACAAATATCTTTGTTATAAAGTGATTTTTGGTCTTCTGGATATATACCTCGTAGAGGAACTGAAGGATCAAATGGCAGGTCTATTTTTAGGTCCCGTACCTAAGTGATCTCCAAACATCTTTCCAAAAGGGATAGTTCCTTTTCTGTCACATGAACTGAAGAAGTTGAAATAGTTGACAGAAAATTTAGAATATTCTCTCATTGGTTTCTTTCCCTATATTTCTCTTCCTTTCACTTCATTTGATTCTTCTGTCACCTCAAATTATAATTTTTATATCAACATTTTTCAATCTAAAATTCATTTATGTCGTTTAAAAGTTCTCTAGTATAGTACCTTTGACTCTTAGGACAAAGTACTGTATACAAATGCCTGATATCTCTTTCTAGGTTTCAATTATAATTCCCTACCTTATGTATCAATATTCTCTCTCTGGGTCCCTCTTTCCTTTTCTTTATAAATACATGCATATGCAAACACACAGAAATATATATACCCTTTTCCATATAAACTAGTGGTTCTCAACCTTCCTAATTGCCCCATTGTTACAAATGGAAAAAAGGGGTTGCGACCTATACATTGAGAACCACTCATATAAAACTAGTGAAAAGATAACCACTTAAAATTCATTCACTTGATACATCCTCTATAAAAACTATAGGGTTAGGGAGGCTAGGATATAGATACATATGAAATATATGCAACATGTAAGGTTCTTTCTCAATTTAATTTCATCTGTTAACAAAAAAAACCATAGTGAGGAGGGAAAAACAAAACTGTTCTTGAAAAGGTCCTTTAATTAACCATTGGCCTCTGCCAAAACAACGTTTCTGCCTCTCTGGTTATTCCCAGATTTGTTCTTTAATCTGGCTCATGCCCTCCTTTATGCATAGCTAATTCCTAGTCATCATCTGAATTACAAATCAGTCAGTCTTTTTTGATGCTTCTGGCCCACATTTTGTGCTCTATTTCAAATGCTGTAATTCTCCATGCATTCCTAAACCTATCTGCTTTACAATTATTTTTATATTTATATCATTTTTTTCACCAGATTTGAGAATAGAAACTGTTTTCATATTCATTGTTGTATTCCCAACACAGTATTATGAATGGGTAGTACTTTCTGAATGAAAGTGATATTCACCATAACTTTAAACATTAAGATTTTAGCTATATGATCCTTACTTTTCTTAATCATCTTTTACAACTTTATTATCCAAACATTTCTAGAATTCTAATCAAGCCATTATTTTACTTAAAAGAAAAAAATGATTTTTTACACAATAAATCCAAATTTCTCAGCCTAGAGTTCAAAAGTCCTCAAAATTAATGCCTACCCCAACCTCTACATAAAATACTTTCTCATCTTCACTACCTTTACTCATGCTGACATTCATTCTATTTGAAATTTCCTAATTTTCACCTATTGAATTCTACCCTTCTTCCAAGTCAAACTGAAATACTATTCTTTCCTCCTAGAAAGGAGGGTGTGATAAGGTGACAGAAGTCACATTAGTTATGGGAACAGAAAGCATTTAATATAAAGAACTGTTGCTAGACATATGGCTCACACCCATAATCACAGTACTTTGGGAGGCTGAGATGAGAGGAGTGCTGGAGGCCAGAAGTTTGAGACCAGTGGGAAATATAACTAGACAACCCCACAGAACTGAAACCAAGAGCTCTGAAGAATGGGCACGAAGGCCTCAAGAGTTGGGATCCACACTCCTGTGAAGGGGAGGGTGCAGGTTGAGAGTGATTCTGTATTAGAGATGATGCAAATTAAACTCAGTCCCCACTACAGAAAAACTGATACAGCTGAGATAAAGAAGTGTTGCTGGAAGCCAAGAGGAAATAAAAGGAGCAAGAGCCTTTTCCCCCAGCTTTACAATCTCCCCCTAGAACCCTCTACTGGCAGCAAGGTCTCATGGGGAGTCAGCTAGCAGAGTAATAAGCCCAGCCACAAAGCAGAGCATAAAAAAGGAGGTTTGGAGCTAAGCCAAGTGCTTAATAACTAACACACTCTTATGTCCCCAAAATCTGATGTGGTATCTCTATGCTTGGGATCTTTCTCATGAGAGTAACTGATCTCATAGTTATCTTCCTTATCCAAGTATCCAGCCTCAAAACATAGGGTGTCCATAAAGTTCATGTGTGATTTAAAATATTAAAACTATTAAATATGAAGCTACTTTAAACTGCACATGAACTTTATGGTCACTACAAGACACTAAATTTCTTAAGAACAAGAATGACATATTCTTCATTACTGTATGTCTGTAGCACTATACATAATGTCTTACATGCAGTAGGAACTCACACGTTAATTGAATTTTGACTTGAAATGTGTTGATCAAAGAGCAATGGGGGGCAGCAAAGAAGAAGAAAACTTATTACTTTGGGGAAAGGCTAATAAAGAAAAAGGTCCATGTTAAATGTTACTTTTTAAAAATCCTCTAGAAGAGTGAGATTTGAAGGGGAAAAATGTCATTGAATTTGGTGATTAGGTGTCTGTTTCTAGGGTAATGCCAAAATCAAATTTGAGGAAAATGGGGTATATATTTTTAACACATGATAACAGACTTTTTTTTTTTTTTTTTTTTTTTGAGATGGGGTCTCGCTCTGTAGCGTAGGCTGAAAGTCTGTGGTTACTCACAGGCATGATAACATAACAGTGCACTAGAGCCTCAAACTTCTGGCCTTAAGGGATCCTCCCACCTCAGCCTCCAGAGTAGCTGGGACTACAGAAAGGCACCACCATGCCTGGCTGGTACCACAATTATAGCAAAAGATGTAAGGGTTTGGGGGGCATAAGGAGATACAGAAGACCCACAAGTAATTAAAGGCAAAGAGGAAGAAATAAGATAATAGTAAAAACATGGATAAGACAATCTTTTATAATACACAAAAACTTTTCTTTTGCTTAGGAAATTAGAAACCAAAAGTTCACTAGTAACACTTTTCTTCCATTTTTAAAAAGAAACATGGAATATAGTAAATTCTAATACAGTGGCATATTTACTTTTATGGAAGGAATACCCAAAGAGTTCAGAATCAACTAAGTGTGCTTCACTAAAAACATTTCAAGAATTTATTAAAAAAATGATGTGGCAAACCAAATGTGTGAATTTAATCAATTTAATAATACTCACTTGGTGGCCTAATCAACTACAAATAGGTATAATTTTGTAATATGGAGAAAAAATTTGAATAATTTAAGTCTCTGCAAAGGTGTTTGATCTTTTTTTTAGAGACAGAGTCTCATTTTGTCACCCTCGGTAGAGTGCCATAGTGTCACAGCTCACAGCAATCTCCAGCTCTTGGACTTAGCCTGGCCTCAGCCTTCCAAGTAGCCGGGACTATAGGAACCTGGCACCCTTGGTATATGGGACCAGCGCCCTACTCACTGAGCTACAGGCGCCGCCCAAGGTGTTTGATCTTATAGTTTAATCAAATGGTCTGCAAAATCATGTGCTAGTTATACTTCAAAATGAATTAACTTTAGGTATCATGGCTCCATATCAGCTCTCATACTTTACTCTGAACATAAAAGCACTCCTATGCCTTTACAAATTATTGTTGAGGCAGGGGCAGTAGACACTTAATAGTCCCAACTACTTGGGAGGTTAAGGCAAGAGGATCACTTGAGCCCAGGAGTTCGGGGCAGCAGTGTGCTATGAACACACCTGTTAACAGCTGCTACACTCCAGCCTCAGCAACATGCCAAGACCAGGTTGCTTAAAAAAAGAGACCATGTCTCTTAAAAAAAAAATTAGAGAATAATATTAAAATGATTCGTTTTAAATTTACAATTAACTTTAAGCTTTTGAATATTTGCTGCTACCTACAAATGAGACTGTCATAATGTATTTAAAATAAAATCTAAAAAAATTAAACCAAACGAAAGTGTTAAAAAGATATCATACATACTTACTAGTTTCTTTCATGCTGGAACTTAAGTACTTAAGGCCCTAGGAAAGAAGTACTAGGTAACTACAATTATTTTACTTCTCTGCTGGTTGTCCTCATTAGAACAAAGAAATACTAGGGATCTTCACCCAAATGCCATGGTAAGAAAGGAGATAAAGAGAAGTAAAGAATAGATAATAGGGATTGAGCAGTGAAGATAGATATGGAAGGCAGTCAATATTTCTTTGCATTTTGCTCTGGCTAGGATAATGCATATTCCATTTAAGAGTTCCATAATAAATAAATAAATAAGTTAAAAAAAAAAAGAGTTCCATAATAAATTTAAGCAGATAAAATGGTAGCTACAGTATGAAAAATTACAGATTTAAGAATCAGAAGACATACAGACTCCAACATTTCCTAAGTGTCTGAACTTAACCTGTTTTATTTATGTCAACCTCTCCCAATAGACTACACTTCACAATAATAAAAATCATGTCTCTTTTGTTGACTTTTGAAAACTTAGCATCTAGCACAATCCCTGGTAAAGACTTCAGTAAATATCTGCAGAATAAGTGAGTAATTTCATACAAATTTCTCCATTTCTGAGTCTATTTATTACATAAATAATAAAATTTATATTAGTTCATAAAAACTCTGCAAGGTATGAAAAGTATCCAGCAGAGCTTCATCCTTTTTTTCATCAAATTAACACATCACCCTCTAGCTGATTCACAACAGCATAGAAGTAAAAGATTAATAGTCATTAATGTTTTTCTTTTAATTTTTTCTTCTTTGAGATAGGGTCTTGCTCTATAGCGTGGGGTCTAGAGTTGCAGTGGTACACAGCCTCCAACTTCTGGCCTCAAGTGATCCTCCCATCTAAGCCTCCCAAGTAGCTGGGACCACAAGCATGTACCACTACATCCTGCTAGATTTATTTTTCATACTTTTAAATGGTCATTCTGTAAAATCAAAGTAAAATCTCAACAGTTATTTAAAGTTGTACTTTTTAGATAACAGATTGCAAATATTTACTTTTGCATAAACCAGAATCAGCTCTAAACATCTAAACATAAACTGGTCAGCTCTATAATCAAACAATTCACTACAGAATCCTCAGGGTACGTTATGTTGACTTAGGAATGGACTTCAGAAATCAGTATGATTTCTGTTAGAAAAAACAGGGTAGGATCCATATGAAAATAATTTAAAATGTATTAACTTACTTTTGCAAATAATTCTTGCTGCTGTCTCAGTAATTCTTCTTCAGGAATGCCAAGGTTTTCCAAACGAGAACTGGCCTTTCTTCTTTTTAATGCTACTGTCTTGCATTCTTGTAAAACTTCTTTTACTTCAGTGATATAAGAACCAAAGCCCAAACTTTCTAGTGCTAGAGAAAAGAAAATATGAAAAGATGGTAAACTACATACCTTTCCTCCATCTATAGAACATGAAGTTTTTTGGGGTATTTCTTTAGGGGAAGGGAATTTTTTTTGCCATTTTTTAAAAATAATTTTACCCATTTTAGAGTTCTACAATTATCTGGGCAGCTAAGAAAAAATATTTTACCATTTTGCTAAGTATTAGATTGCAATAAGGTTAAAATTTAAGTAACATTTCCAGGCATATGCATTCACTTTTCTTTTTCTTTCTGACTAATTTTTAAAAGACCAAAGCATTTCCTGTGAGGAAAAAAAAAAGTCCAATGTAAGTACATGTGGTTTTAGTAAGAAAAACATTTTCCTACACCACTCACAGTAAATAAAACATTACAAAGTTATTTGCTTTCTCAAAAAAACACAAACAAAACAAATATTTGAAATATATTTATAAATAACATATTTTGTACCTAGGCTGATAACATGTTATCTACTAAGTTTCAAAATCATAGATGAAAGAAAAGGTTTTTATTTTTTGTCCAATAGGAAGCTATTTTTAGCTTCAAACTACCAAGTTTAAGAAATACTAGTAGAAATAATTCATGAAATTCAGCATTTTTCACGAGCCACATGTTTCTCTTGAAAATGAAACTTAACAGGAAGTATTATATAGAAACATTTCCAAGTGATGTAGCAGGGCAACTAGAATTTTTAAAAAACTATAAGGATAGAAGGAATATTAATTTAAATGTCTCTTTATTTTTTTCACATTTAGAAAATTTTATAAAGAAAACAAGGCACACTCAAAATGCCTTCTGCACCCCAGAAAAGACAAGATATAAAATTTTCTCTGGGCCAAGTGTGGTTCCTTACATATGTAATTCCAGCACTTTGGAAAGCTGAGGCAGAAGAATCACTTGAGGCCAGGAGTTTGAGACCAGCCTGGATAACAGAGTGAGACCCTATCTGTGCAAAAAAACTTTAAAAACTAGCTGGGCATGGTGGCCCATAACTGTAGGCCTAGCTACTTGAGAGGCTAGGGCAGGAGGATGGCTTGAGCCCAGATATTCAAGGCTGCAGTGAGCTATGACTGTGCTACTACACTTCCAGCCTAAGTGACAGAGTGAGACTCTGTCTCAACAGAAAAACACAAAAACAAAATTTTAAGAATATATAGTTTCCTATATGATGACTAACATTTTGTTTGTTGATCCTCAAAAGTAATCTTGGCTTGGCCTCCCAAAGTGCTAGGATTATAGATGTGAGCCACTGTGTCTGGAGCAGAAGGCATATTTTGTATTCTGAACAAATGATGAAACATAGATGGTGGTAAAAGACATAGTAAATCAATTTTGGTCATCAGTTCGTATAGTCTTTAAACAATTATGTGTCAAGCCAGACTGCTTTCAGTTCAGATGGTCTCAAATCTAACTTCAGAGATTTTACCAAATGTACTTTAACAAATCCACATGCATAAGCAAACTATGGTTTTTAAGACATTTTGAACTGATTTACGACTTTAATTATGTCAAATATTATAAGTTGTTTTCATCAACCTTTTAAAAAAATAATCTGATGACAAAAGCATAGTACTATACTACTATTTGAATTTTAATTAAGTCAATCCCCATGCCAATTCCCTAAAAATCTCAGAAAGGCTTTATTCTGAGTTCTGTATAGCTGGCTTAAAGGAGGCTGAGATACAGCAGAAAAGTAAGTGAAAACTAAGCAGCCTGTATTTTTAAATTGAATTAACAGACTGATTTTTTTTAAAGTGTCAATGACGGTATGGCACCTGTAGCTCAGCGGCTAGGGCACCAGTCACATACACCAGTGCTGGTGGGTTCGAGCCTGGCCTGGGCCTGCCAAAGAATGACAACTACAACAACAAAAAAAACAGCCGGGTGTTGTGGCGGGCATCTGTAGTCCCAGCTACTTGGGAGACTGAGGCAAGAGAATCGCTTAAGCTCAAGAGTTTGAGGTTGCTGTGACCTGTGAGGCCATTGCACTCTACCAAGGGCAACATAGTGCCATTCCTTCTCAAAAAAAAAAAAAAAAAAAAGTGTCAATGACAGAAGCCAAAGTTTTTGTATTATTTGTTTTCTCTCTCTCTTTTTTTTTTTGTTGTTGAGACAGAGTCTCACTTACTAATTCTCAGTAGAGTGCTGTGACGTCACAGCTCACAGCAACCTCCAACTCCTTGGGCTTAGGCAATTCTCTTGCCTCAGCCTCCCTAGTAGCTGGGACTACAGGCGATTATCTGTTCTTTTTTTAAAGGCACAGTTATCTCAATGAGATTGGCTAGAGACAATACTAAAGCAAACCAAAGTGAATGTTTTATGGTTTCCATATTCTCAAGTCTGGTCTCCTTAGTCCTACACTAAGGTTCTCCATGATCTTGTCTGTCAGAGCTTATAGCAACCTTAGTCTCTTGGGCTCAAATGATCCTCTTGCCTCAGCCTCCTGAATAGCTGGGACTACAGGCACTTTCCACTACACTCAGCTAGGGGTGTCTCTCTCTTCCTCAGGGTGGTCTTGAACTCATGAGCTCAAGCAATCCATCTGCCTCAGCTTTCCAAAGTGGTAGGATTACAGTGATCCACCACACCTGGCCCCAGTTTTATTTATGACATTAAATACCTGCATACTCCTGTTAAATCTGACTACTCAAAGTTTCCCAACAGGAAACAGTTTCCCATATTCATGCTGACAGCAATTGGACTGATCAAACTCCACCTTCAAATTAAGCTTGCCTGATCTTCCCAGACATATATCTCTCCCTTTTGAGATCAAAAAGACCTAGGAATGAAACCTGATTGACATAGTATTTGTATAACCTTGGATCTGAGCTTGAACATTTCCATCTATAAAATGAGAGTAGCATTTATTTCTTAATATCTGCCTACAACCAGGGGTAGTATGGTGGTTAAACATGAAGGCCCAAAAGCCAAACAGCCAGGGACTGATTTCCAGCTCTGCCTTCCTTTATCTATGTGCTTCAGTTTTCTCTTTTTTTTTTTGAGGCAGAGCCTCAAGCTGTCACCCTGGATAGAGTGCCATGGCATCATAGCTCACAGCAACCTCTAATTTCTGGGCTCAAGCGAGTCTCTTGCCTCTGCCTCCCAAGTAGCTGGGACTACAGGCGCCCGCCACAACGCTCGGCCATTTTTTTTTTTTTTTTTGGTTGCAGCCGTCATTGTTGTTTGGCCGGTCCGGGTTGGATTTGAATCTGCCAGCTCAGGTGTACGTGGCTGGCGCCTTAGCCCGTTGAGCCACAGGCGCCGAGCCAGTTTTCTCATTTTTATTTTTATTATTTTTTTTTTGAGACAGAGCCTCAAGCTGTCACCCTGGGTAGAATGCTGTGGCATCACAGCTCACAGCAACCTTCAACTCCTGGGCTCAAACGAGTCTCCTGCCTCTGCCTCCCAAATAGCTGGGACCACAGGCGCCCGCCACAACACCCGGCCATTTTTTGGTTGCAGCCGTCATTGTTGTTTGGCCAGCTCAGGCTGGATTTGAACCCACCAGCTCAGGTGTACGTGGCTGGCGCCTTAGCCCGTTGAGCCACAGGCTCCGAGCCAGTTTTCTCATTTTTAAAAGAGTAACAACAGTACCTGCACCTCACTGGATCAGGCTGTTGTGAAGAATAACTTCATTAATATAAATAAAGAGCTTAAATAAAAGGCTGGCCCACAGAGTAAGTGAAATAAAATATGCGCTATTATACATGGTATTATTTTTAGGGTTGTAGAAATCAATAAGTAATTAATACAAGGCATTTAACATAGTGTCTAACACATAACAAACATTTAACCAACTCAGGCTATGTATTACTCATCTTTATTTTTCTCTTGTATTTAAAAGACTACCCTAATAAGTGTCCAGGACCTTAATAAATGTACAGCTACACATAATTACATCCAAATTCAGGTTGGGCAAATATATTCATTATATAAAATACTGAATTAATGAAATTAACAAATCAAAACAATGGAGAGACAATCCTTAAATAGCACAAATTAGTAGACTAGACATTAAGAAAATTTAATCCAAACTACCTTTAACCATGGAGAGCTTGGGTTAAAATAAAAAATACAGAAGAACCTTCACAGTTGACCACCTCTCTACCTTGATCACCTCTGCGATCACCTCCACCTTCATAGACTGACATGCACCACATGTATGTATCAGGACAATAGGTCTAGCTGCTTATGTTAGCCATTTCCATATGTTGACCAGTTACATTCCCTTAAGTGGTCAATTTACAGAGATTTTACTGTGTATTATATAACTCACCTTTAAGAACATTTATAGCTAAGAACACTGTTTTAAAAAAATTTGCAAGTAGGTCCAAGGTTAATATTTAATGTTATGCAAAGTGTTGTTACATATAAATACTATATTCTCAATAAAATAGTTCAATAGGAGGAGTCATAAATTTAATTTCAAAAATTACATTGATTTTAAATTTTAAACAAATTTTGCCTATTATATATCAAAAACTGGACATGGTATATTCTAAAGAGGGAGATAATTTTCCATCATTTGTTACCATGTACTAGTAATCACTTCCATTTTACACAAAAGAGAATATTAAAAGTTACAGGAAATGGCTCCTAAGCAAGGCTACCTACCATTTATAGTTGTTCAGGTAACATAAAGTACTAGACCATTCACACTATATACCCAGATTTGCATGTTTACTATGACATTTCTTCTGGTAGATAGTAGTAATGGCATTTTGTTTTGAGAGAGGGCCTTACTCTGTCGTCCCAGCTGAAGTACAGAGGTGTCCATCATAGCTCACAGCAACCTCAAACTTCTGGGCTCAAGAGATCATCCTGCCTCAGCCTGGAGTAGATGGGACTACAAGGTATGTGTCATCACACTAGGCTAATTTTTCTATTTTTTTTACTCAAGCTAGTCTCCTGACCTCAAGCAAAATTCCTGCATCTGTCTCCCAAAGTACTAGGATTACAAGTGTGAGCCACTATACCTAGCAGGTAGTAATAGTTTTTAACGAAGTTGTACCTTTTCCTAATTTGTACCAAGAGACCATATGGACTATAAAAGCCGAAAAAGTAAATATATTTTTTAAAAATCTGTGGGTAAAACCAACACACTTCACTGTCTGCTATCCTCTGCCAGGTATCTTAAAACTATACCCAGGCTGAGCGTGGAGGCTCAAGCCTATAATGCTAGCACTCTGTAGGAGGCCGAAGTATGTGGATCACTTCAGGAGTTCAAGATCAGCCTGAACAAGAGCAAGACCCCATCTCTACTAAAAATAGAAAAACTTGCAGGCGCTGTGGCAGGCACCGATATAGTCCCAGCTTCTTAGGAGGGGCAAGAGGATCTCTTGGGCCCAGGAGTTTGAGGTCACTGTGTCAGCCCAGGGTAACTGAGACTATCTCAAAAAACAAACAACAAGAACAAAAACTATACCTAGTAAAGTTCATAGTGTATGAAAAAATACTTAGCATATTTTTCAACTTAAAAGACACATATTAATAAGATAGCTATGTGAAAAAAAAAAAAAAAAAAGGCAGAAACTTCCCCTAAGCAACAATAATCTTCATATAGGCTTATCTTATTTTACAAAATGACATGCTCCTGAAAAGTTTTGTTGTAACATGAATTTATGTGAATCACTTTATATTTCAAATATAAAGCATTCTTTAAATTCAAAAAATTATATAAAATACCCACATAAAATACTATAATAACCAGCACTCTCTTAATTTCTCCATGTTCTTTTGTTTGTGGGGAGGGCAGAAACTAAAGTACATACTTCACTTAAAATATATTAAGAGGATGTAGCTACAGTGGCTTCTTGGCTCATTAGCTTGGCAAAGGTTTCTGAAGACCCTTAAGAACCATGTCCTCCAAGGTATCACTACTGCTGAGAATCATGGACAATAATGAGAGACTAATGGCAGAGAAGAAACTAAGTATCATTCATGTTTACATTCTTAGCAGTATCTAATACAATGTCAAGCTTAGCAGTTTTCCATAGTAATCACTGGGTAGCAGAAAGAAAACAAAAACAAAAATTATACCAATTTTAAGGAAAATAATAAAATCCTAACTTGAAAAGCACCTTAATATGTGACACACTGTGCAATGCAAATTACGTGTCCTTTTGGAAAAAAATATTCGTATGAATATTTAGCCAATAATATATTATTCTCATTCATTACCATTAACATTACAACTTTTCTATAATACTCAGATCCTCTGATTTCAAAACTGCTTCACGTCCACTTTCCAAAACAGACTGTGGTTTAGGATTTAAAGCAAAGCTCCTCCAAGTGTGATCTATGGACTTGTCCCAGAACTGCTAATGAGGGTTGCAATAAGTATGAAAACTCAAAGTAAGCATTTGAGAACCTTCATAGCAACTTAACAGAGTAATTTTATGTTTAATGAATCTAATAATAAAACGTTTTAATCTTTTTTTCATTTCCTTTTTCTATTAATTTTTATGGCATTTTACAAAGGGTATCAACGTGAGAAGGACTAGAATAAAAAAATGTGCTTCAGGCTCGGCGCCTGTGGCTCAACGGGCTAAGGCGCCAGCCACATACACTGGTGGCTGGTGGGTTCAAATCCAGCCCAGGTCCGCCAAACAACAATGATGGCTGCAACCAAAAAAAAAATGGCCGGGTGTTGTGGTGGGCACCTGTGGTCCCAGCTACTTGGGAGGCAGAGGCAAGAGACTCGCTTAAGCTGGAATTGGAGGTTGCTGTGAGCTGTGATGCCACGGCACTCTATCCAGGGTGACAGCTTGAGTCTTTGTCTCAAAAAAAAAAAAAAGTGCTTCAACACAGCTTTGAGTAACTCAATGGCTGAAGAAGACATTCTCAGAGACCTTTTCAAACTTTTACTACTTTCAGTTACTATTTTCATAAATGTGGGTGGAAATGTGGCAAGAGACTGAAAATGCAGAAGAAAATATTTCAAATATTTTTCTTTTTATTTTACCTTTGCAAATGGTATAATATAAACAAAACAGACCATTAGCTTAAAATTTAAATCACTACTACAAAAAATTTTTTTAATTATTTAATTTATTGTAGTTTATTTCAAGTAAGGTTTTCAACTCCTGACTTGATTTTTTCAATAATTTCAAGTTACATCTGAAATCAAGAATTATGTATACATAAATGGGGAAATCTTGGTTAATATATTTGCCTAAGGCCAAAGAATTTCCAGTTGATTCTCAATGTCAATTCTCTCCTTAATGCAATAAAACATGTTATACCTCATTCAAGAAAGTGTGTTCACAAAACCAGCAGTAAAATAAAAAGAACACCTTTTATAGTCTGAACTCCCTCCATTTATCTGTGACCTGCAATACCAAGTTTACTTTCTTAAATTTAAAATAACCAAACTGAAAAGTTTTCTTTTCATCTAATTTATGGTATTTCACAGACTTACTGATGATAAAATTATTTCAATATTAATCTTCATTTTATACAGCTGCCTGAGAATGCTTAATTTGCTCTGATAAGATAAAGCAAGGTAGGCTCGGCGCCTGTGGCTCAACCGGCTAAGGCGCCAGCCACGTACACCTGAGCTGGTGGGTTCGAATCCAGCCCCGGCCCGCCAAACAATGACCGTTGCAACCAAAAAATGGCAGGGTGTTGTGGCGGGCACCTGTAGTCCCAGCTACTTGGGAGACGGAGGCAAGAGACTCGCTTGAGCCCAGAAATTGGAGGTTGCTGTGAGCTGTGATGTGACAGCACTCTATCCAGGGTGACAGTTCGAGGCTCTGTCTCAAAAAAAAAAAAAAAAAAAGATAAAGCAAGGTAGCAACTGAAATGAAATGCCCTGAAGCAAGACTAATTCATTAAACTGATTACTAAACCCCACACTACAATATGTTGAGACCCTAATACTTTAAAATGTACATTATTATTCCACTTACATATATCTTACATTTCTGATCAATGTTGAAGAATAGTATAAAAATGTGTATCTATCATGATTAGTCTGTTAGAATCCACTTTAAACACCTAAAACATACACCTTAAGCATTTCTTATAAAAAAAATTTAACCTCCCTAAACAAAGCTTCTTTGAGATAATTAAGCAAGATTGCATAAATGTATAAAATCTGATCCCCCCAATAGGTAAGAAATCTTAGGCAAGAATGCCAATTCTTATTCACTTAACAACAGTAATGTTACAAGGAAAAAAGGTAAATTTCTAAGACTATACCAGGTTAAAAACATGATTTTTAAAAAATTAACAAATTATCCTTATTATACAAAGAAAATGCTTTCACTGTAACTTTCTGACTAATAAGTTAAACTGAATTCAGCATATCCCTAAGTTGAACTATTTAGCACACTGCCTGCTACAGCTGCACTTCTATTCTATCATGTCAATCAGAAATCTAAATATATCCTAGAAAAGAATAAACTCTCCCCAAGAAGGCAGACTGTAGTATGCTATTAGATTTTTGGAACAGTCCCCACTTGTGTGGAGTAAACAAATGTTTTAGGCAGATCCTGTTGAAATCTTTTGCAATTTTCATTAGAAAGGCAAATGTTGACAAAAGGTTCTTTTTCCTGAGTTGTATAAGGAAATTACAGCTATCCCTGTTAGATAATCTTATAAAAGACTTCTGACAGCAATCACACATACAACACAAAAAGAAAAACACAAGAGGAAAAAATAGACAACTTGACTTTCATTTTACTTACAGGAGTATTCAGCATGCCAAATAAGTAGAAAAAAAGTACCAGCTTTAAGAATCCTCGGGATTTTTCTCCTTATGTAGTGAAATGGCAAGTGTATTTTAAATCCACTTTAAGAACATCTTAAAAGATACAAAATGAATCTTTTAATCCTTTTGTCAATATTGAAAGTAAAATACTGGATGTGGTCAGTATCAGCAAATGTGTTCTCTACTTTAGAATAAGAAGACAGGGCCGCCTACAGCTCAGTGGGTAGGGCTCTGGCTCTACCAAGGGTGACTGGTTCGAACCCAGCCTCAGCCAAACTGCAACAAAAAAACAGCTGAGCTTTGTGGTGGGTGCCTTATAGTCCCTGCTACTTGGGAGGCTGAGGCAAGAGAATTACCTAAGCCCAGAAGCTGAAGGTTGCCGTGAGCTGTGAATGTCACAGCACTCTACCAACAGTAATAAAGTGAGACTCTGTCTCTAAAAAAAAAAAGTCATCACTTAAAAAGTGCTTAAAATGATGAAAATTAACCATGCCTTTTTTCCTGACCTCAGAAATAATCAAGAAATTGTTAGGATTTTATTTGGATTATTAGTAAGTTATCAGCTCAAATTGAATGCAACTCTTTTCATCAGAGTACATGTAAAAATCGCCAAAGGAAACATAACCAGTAAATATGTCTTCCTTCTTTGAAACCCTAATACAGTAACACAAACCCTATTACTGGGCTAGATCCTTTCAAAGATAACAGAAGCTGCTGAAACTTCCAAAAGTGCTGTTCAATGAAAGCTTAGGTGCATACATCCAAATGGAAATAGCAGGAAGAAAGGACAGGGAAATGTTCATTTTTTTTAAAGTATAGGATATAACCTTTCAACCAACCTTTTAAAACTTATCTCCATAGAACAAAGCAAACGACATAAAAGCAAAAACAAAAATTAAGGAACACTCTTATAGATTAGAACCGAAGGTAACCTGTTGATAAAGTACCATTATCAAACCATTTTTAAAGCAGAAAATAAGCTCCTTAAATTGAACACCAATAAACTTTACAAGGTCGAACACATTCATGTTAAGAATTTGTTAATTCGTGTGTTCAGAAAATAAATCTTTTCTCTACATTGGTTAAAAGATCAGGTTAAGTGCCATTCTGTCTCCACCCATTCTTGAAGTTCCTCCGTCTGGATTTTTAACTTTCAAGGGAGAACTCTTCTGGGTTCTGTTCTCAGTTGTCATTATCTAAGCCGAACTTTAGGCAGGCAATTCTTGCTGTAGCTTACCTGGCTGTAAATTGAGACCACTATTAACACTTTGTTTTGGGGATGTCCGCCGTCCTGAATGTTTGCACTCCTTACTGTTATTCACTGGATGAAAAGTACCCAACACCGCTACGCAAGAGATTTTTTTAAGGCACCGACTGCCTTTGTGTTCGTGTGGCTTTTTCATTAATAGTATTGACCAGTGAAGAGGAACGAAGGTACAAGAACGAGTCACACGACCAGAAGACTGTCCCCCTGGACCCTCATTTAAACCAAATCCTACCCGTCTTACCTTGTATGACATGCTCTGGTGAAATGGTCTTCTTTTCCGACTTGTTGCAAATCTCATTGGCTTCAGACGATATAAGGTGAATGAATTCAGTGCAGCAGTTCACCACCAGCTCTCGAGCATCGTTGGCCACTCGGACATTGGGGAGGGTCTCTTTAATCATTTTATTGATAGCAGCTCTGGGGATAGTGAGATCATCATCGTTGCCAGACGAGGAAGCCATAGTACCTTCCTGTCTCTCGTGGCCCAACTTTTAGAAGCTCCCAGGCTCCGGTCCGCTAGTCCACAGAGATTTCTCACCAGGCTGCCCTAGGAGAGTGACTGCGGGTGGGTGTCTGGGAAGAGGGTGCAGAAATCGGGGGAGGAGGGGGAGGGCTCGAGGGAGCGGGGAATAGCCGAGTGTGTGAGAGATTCGGGTGAGCTGGGAGAAAGGCAGGGGCCTGCCGATTCTGGGGAGAGCACTGCCCAGTTTGGGGAAGGGAGAACAAGGGGGTCCGGAAATCTGAGCAGCTGGGAAACCACCTTCTCGTCTCCTCAGAGGGTGGGTGCTGTCCCCTAACTGGTCCCCAACGGCGTCGGAGCACAGGCAAGACGCAGGGGCACTGGCCTCTCCGCGGTACAGGGCGGGCAACCCGCGGGCCGGCTCTACAGCGCCGGAGCCCCCGCCGCCGCCGCCGCCGCCAGCAGCCGCTGCCGCTGCCTCGGCCAAACCATCCTTCAGACACCCGCGCCTCCGCCTCAGAACATGTCGGCCGCGGCCGCTGCTGGCACGGCGGTGGCCGCCTGGGAGCGAATAAGGCTAGAACTAGGCACAGTGAGAGTCGACGTGCCGGGCGCCGTGACCGTTCAGCACGAACGCAGACGGTTGAAGTCGAAGCGGCGGCAACGGTGGTCCCTCCAGAGGCCAGGGAAGGTTGGCTAGAAGCTGCTCCCGACACGCTCTGCGCCACCGGAAGCCTCGCCTCCCCATATTCCCTCACCCACCGACTTCCGGGTGTCTGCCAGCGCCCTTCCCCCACCCGCGCCGGCGGGAGCCGCCCGTCTTAGCTGTCACGGCTTCCGCCTGCTGGCTGTCGCGGCCTGCGCCTCGGGATTCTTTCCCTTCATAGGGGCACTCGCCGGCGAGCGCGCGCCTCCCGGTAGTGGGGACACCCCCGGACCCCGAGGACGCGTTTTTCCGAGGCTTGGGCGCCAGACCCGGGAAGAGAGGGGCTGCTTATAAGGGCGAGGATAGTTCTCGTCTATACCCTCCCTCAACCGAGGCCGCGAAACCCTCTCCTAGACGGGTTTAGGAACAAAGGAGCGCTGGAGATGGTTAAAAGAACTCTCGTTTCTATTCTTTTAGGAACGCGAATTGGGGCTGGAAGTGGGAACCGGCCGGGACTGGAGAGTGGGAGGTGGGGAAAAGCAGAACCCTATGTGCCCGTGTCCCTATCGTCTGGAGAAAAAGCTTTCGAAGTCATAGACGTTATTTGGATCAAAGCTGTCTGTAGTCCTCTACCCCTTTTCTCGTTTATGGGAAGTGCAATATTCAGAGAAGTGATCTGCTCGATCACTACCCATGGCTAAACTGGAAACTAGAGCTCACATCCAGCATAGTAGAAACGCATTACATACCATGAGCCATGTCACAAGGTTCCAATTTGGTCATTTTTCATGGTGCATTGCATTTTGGCTTCTGAAGGGAAAAAAGTATGTTAGAGCATCCTAAGCAACTGATATTTGCTCCTTCCCAGAGTGACTAGGAATAGCAACGAATGTCAAAAAGAAACTTAACAGAAGTTTCATCATTTTTAAGAAACTTAAGTTTGTCATAACTGCCATGTGGAAGAAGAGGCTACAATGTAAACGGTGGGATGTTGGAATTTCTGAAAAGCAAATGACATACCATTTAAATCCTCTTTGGCACGTTCGTCCATCAGATTCAATTGCTCTTAATAACTGGCTTGTTTGAAATGTTTTCTTTTTTCTTTTGTTTTGTTTTTGAGACAATCTCCGTTGCCCTGGATAGAGTGCTATAGCATTGTAGTAGTTCACAGCTACCTCAAACTCTGGCTGAAGCGATCCACCTGCCCCAGCCTCCCGAGTAGCTGAGAGTACAGGCGCCGGCCAGCGCTCCTGGCTAGTTTATCCTAGTGCTCTGGGAGAACGAGGCAGGTGGATCGCTTTAGCACAGGAATTGGAGCCCATCCTGAGTACAGGTGAGACCGTGTCTCTACTAAAAATACAAAAACTAGCCAGCTACTGGGGAGCCTGCGGCAAAAGGATCTTTTGAGCCCAGGAGTTTCAAAGTTGCTGTGACCTGTGGCACCAAAACACAAGCCTGGGAAACAGTGAGACTCTGTCTCAAACACACACACACACACAAAAACAACAAACTCTACACTTCAAACCCCTAAATATGTGGCTCTCAAGGAGAACATACAGTTTATTACACTGTTTTTTCATTTAGCATTTCTCTCCAGGACTCCAGGTCATTCTTTAGTTTCTAAAGTGTGGACACACATTTTTAAGTGCTACTAAGCCTAGTCAAAATTTCTTTGATAAAAAGAGTATTGAAATTTTGTCTTCAAAAAAGGAATGTGAACTGTTGGCTCAGATGTATCATCTTTCTGAAATGTTTGTCAGCTTTAAAGATTTATTGTATTGTTTAAATTGGTTTATGGTTTATTGTTGTAAAGATTTATTGTATTTTCTAAATTTATCTTGGCCTTACCAAGTTTGCCAATCTGAAAAAGATAGCTGGTGAAAAAATGCCCCTGGAGTATTCACAGTGTCACTGACACATATCTTGTCCCTCCTGAAAAATAGTGATAATAATTTTGCTTTTTGGGATAACGTGCTTTATACACATATGCTAAATAGGTCAGTAGGGCACACATGTTGATATTCCAGTAAAAGTTTATTACTATATGCTTCTGTGGTAATATAAATAGCATGAAATGTATAGTAAAGAGATCTAGGTTCCAGTCCCATCTTTTTGTTGCTTTATCTCTTTCCAAACCTCATTTTCATCAATTAAGAGATGGAAATATTATATAACACACAGGATTCAAAGACAGGAGAGATTGTAGGGAAGCACCTTTTTTATTATGGAGCATTATATGATGTTAGTGTTTATTGGCGTCTTTATCAGGTCTGGGCAGTCTTCAACTAGTAATAAACCCTCCTGAGCTCCAAGTGATCCACCGGCTTCAGCCAGAGTGCTAGGATTACTGACATGAGCCACTGTGCCTGGCCTTAGTTAAACTTTTGAGAAAAATAACATCTCTCAGTAAGCTTTTAGAGAGAGTGCATATATTATATATGAAAAATTTTTTTCATGTCACCAAATTTCATGATATGACAAGAAACATAATAGAGCTGTGGGTTAATTTCCTTATGAATGAGTTAGGCTAACTCTATAGTAGTTATGTTAAAATGTGTTAATTTATTGATGTCCAGGTTTTAGCTAAAATTACTGATAATTATAGATCTATAATACAGGGTGTCCCAAAGGTCATCCATAAAGTTGTCATATAGAAGGAAAATGTATTTTCATTTAGAAAATATTCATCACAAAATTTTACAAAATATTCTCTACGTTTGCCACCTCTTCGCAAAATTTTGTGATGTTTTGTAAATAAACATACATTTAACTACAATTTCCCATTTTCCCCCTATGTATGGTAACTTTATGAGTGACTATATTTGTAATTTGAAGCTTAATGTTTAAAAAAGCAAACAATACTGTCCACTGTGTTTGTCCTTGCTTACACACTAATTGCAATTCAGTGACAATTGGTTTTAAAAAGAAAACCTATTAGCCTGTGCTAAGTATTATTTCACTTAACCTTCAAAGCACTCTTGTTTGATAGGTAGTTTTAATCTCCATTTTACAGGTAAGGGAAGCTTGGAAAAGTTACCAAAAGTCAGTAAAGCAGTCAGTATGTCCTAGATTATGTTGCAATAACAAATAATCTCCAAATTTCAAAATGTTTCTTGTTTGTGCTATGGGTTTTATTATGGTCAATAAGAGATCTTCACACATAGGAATCCAGAATACGTTAGATAATCTTTCATAGGATTAGTTTTTTAGGAAGTAATAAAGAAGGGAAAGGGAGACAAAAAGGAAGAAAGTATTTGTCTCTAAAGTAATAACATTCAGTTATGGTGACAGATTATTTTGGAAACAGGAGATGGCTCTAATTAGAGTCAATTAGATGGCTCTAATTGAGTGGTGAAAGGGAAATGAGAAAGCCAAAGACACAAGGCAGCAGAAGTCATGAAGTAACAGGAGCCAAGAAATAGGAGAGAGAGAGTTGTATCAAAGGCAATGGAAGCAGGTGGAGAAGCTGTCACCTTTAAGGATAGGGCTACAATAACCAGACAACTCAACAAAATAACTGTGTTGCTACAGTGTTGATGTGTTTTGTTTTTAAAGGAGGTAGTAGGCCTCTATGAAACAGTTTTCTTGTGCTTTTTACTTCCCGTGGATCTTCACAATACTCTTCTAAGAATCCTATTTTTGTTCTTCTCAACTTGAAAAAGTCTGGCTCTTGCATGAGCCTTAGTCTCATCTCTGGGTTGCCACTTAACTACCTATAACCTTAGGCAGGGCATTTAATCTATGTCTTGATTTTTCTCATCAATAAAGTAGGATACCTGATTCAAAGCCATTTTAAAGATCAGATGATGGACATAATGTATACAAAGTATTTAGCCCAGAACTTAAATGCTCAATAAATGGTAGTAGTTATTAGAAATAATCATCATGGCTCGGCGCCTGTGGCTCAACGGACTAAGGTGCCAGCCACGTACGCCTGAGCTGGGGGGTTCGAATCCAGCTCCCGGGCCTGCCAAACAACAATGACGGCTACAACCAAAAAATGGCCGGGCGTTGTGGCGGGCGCCTGTAGTCCCAGCTACTTGGGAGGTGGAGGCAAGAGACTCACTTGAGCCCAGGAATT
>CAUYON010127453.1:0-55295 GCA_963573935.1 Arctocebus calabarensis | reverse complement strand
GACTGGAGTTCCGACGTTTTCTCTTCCGATATCCATCTGTATATAATGTGTGCACACGTGATTTGGACGGTTAGGGTCCTTGTGGGGATGGTGGGAAATTGGTAAACTGGTGCACTTTGGTCATAGGGACACGGGGGGATGGAAGGTGAGGGGACATGTGGGGATGGAGGGACAGAGGGACACAGGGGGACAGAAGGACAGAGGGCGAAGGGACATGGGGGGATGGAAGGCGAGGGGACATGGGGAGATGGAGGGACAGAGGGACACGGGGGGACAGAGGGAGAGGGGACACAGGGGGCGAGGGGATGTGGAGGGACAGAAGGCGAGGGGACATGGGGAGATGGAGGGTGAGGGGACCAGACGATGACTCTTCGACGACTCTGCTTCATGCAGAAATGAAGACTAGAGTGACAGCTGGGAGGGATTATGGCTCTGGGATTTAAGCACTCTTTCACATATATTTTTTTAACAGATGTGGTTATATTGATTTCAAATAAGATAAAAAATACAAAGAATAAAGTTAGAGAAAGAAAAATAAAAGCGGTGTCAGGAAAAAAAAGACAGCACATGAAGTAGCTATGTCAGGGCTGTATGATCAGCCCCTTTTGTCCTGAAAACCCTGAGGGCTAAAGATGAGGTCAAGCTCTTTCCCACCAGTGAGGAGGCCCCAGGGCACTTCCCCAGGCCACTGCTAGCTGCTGGTAGCTCCGGGTCAGCCCTGGGTCCAGCTCTCTGGTTTGGGCCTGTAGGTGGACTGGGACCTTCACTGAGCCCTCCCCCAGCCCCTCTGCCAGGCTAATCTGCACACTTCCTTCAGGTCTCAACCTCAACATCACTTCCCCTGGGAAGCCTCCTCTGCTCCCTGGGGCAGAATCAATGCCTGGGTTCATCCTGCTAAGACAGCCTATGTGTTCCCTACCCCAGAGTTTGCCACTGAAATGGCTTGTGCTGGTTGCTTCAATTGCTATTTCTTCATTTGAAGTCTAAAGATCTCAGGGCATAGATGGATCACTTGAACTCTGCCAGCCACGGAAGAAAGTCCTGACCAGGGAGACAGGAGAGGCAGCCTGGGCCAGACAAAGGCTCTTCAATGACTGCTTCAGTTTTCCCCTTCTACTCCCTGGCCCCGCACCACTAATCCAACCCACCCTTTAGAAACTTACTTCTCAAGTGCCTGTTATCACCAAGACACTGCCTTGAGGAATTGCAAAACGGAGTCATTCCTTGAGTGTAAAAACTAGTTAGGGAGTCAGGACTCCAAATGAGGAATGCTAGATAACCAGGCAGGAATGAAGTGTGAGATAACAAAACAAGACTGTCAAAGATTAATTGAGTGTGGGCACCGCAAGGTCAGTTCAGGAGAGCAGGGTCACTTTGGCTGCAAAGGGAAGTGCTCTGAGCACCCAATCTGAAGGATACCCATAGGTTAAGTGGTGGGTGCAGGAAAAGACGGCACCCCATGATGGAAGTCTGGGGCAGGGAAGGAGCATTGCGTGCTCAGTGGCCAACAAGGGGCCCTTTAAGGCTAGAACAGAAAGAAAATAGCTAGTAGTTCTGGAAGGATGTGTTCGTGCTAGAATCTTAGGAACCTTGAAAGCTAGGCAGAAGAATCTGTGGTGGAAAAGAGGGGAGTGAGACTTGACAAAACAGTGCAGCAGACCAGAGTCATTGGTGGGGACATCAGTTTGTGGGCAGCTCCTGGGACAGACTAGTGAAAGAACCAATTAGGAATCTCCTCTGAAAGTCAAGGCACGGAGAGAGGCATGTGGGACCAGAGCTGCCACGGGCTACCTACAAGCATGGTGGTCACCACCAATTCATCAGAGCACACTTTCCTGCAAAGCCCAGATGGGACCTCAGAATTCTTTCCCATCACGCTCAGAGCTCCAGGCAGCCCCTCCCCATCCATCCAGAGACACAGTTCAAACCTACCTGCCTTGCAATCAATGAATCTGGGTGGTGATACTGCATTACTGTGTATCTTCAAATTGAGGTGGCTTCAAGCATTGAAGATTAATGGTTCCTTCAGTGTCCCAGTTTGTCAGTGAAGCAGAGACTGTGTTCACTGTTAGCACCATCCAGACCAGGCTGATGGGGCAGCCTCTGGACACTGCACTGTTGGGCAGCAGCACAGAAGACAAAGTCATGAAGAACAAAAATCCCATGCCAATTTTTCTCACTATTCCTTGGCCAGAAGTGGTCACAGAGAGCAGGGAAGCTCAATTCCAGGCTCTAGAAGGCAGAGAGTCAGAAAAAAGGAATGGCCTCTGTACGTCACCCCTCAGGGCACATGGAGTTTACTATGCACTCATTCAGCTAGCACAAATTTATTTCAAAATGGCATGCTTTGTATCTGCCACTTTCCTTCTCATTATCTTCTTCTGTTTTCTTCATAGCACTTGGCTCTGTCTGAAATCTCTTATTTAGGGACCTGCCATCTTTTATTGCCAGGTTCTAAGCTCCATGTCTGTCTTGTTGGGAATGCTGAGTACACAGTAGGGTTCTCAACCAGTATTACAAGTATTTGCTAAACAAATGGATGAATGAACAATTTCCACGACAGCAGGGGCTTCATCAGCTTTATTCAGTACACAATGCCTAGCACATAGTCGGAACTCAATGGGTTGCTGAAAAGTTAGCCAGTTTTTCACACCTCAGCCTGGAGTGACTCAGCACTTCTTCATCTGCAAACCCTTAAGCAGAAGGCTGGTCAGGTCTCATGCAATGTGTTTTAATAAGTGACTTCAACCCTGAGACCTCCCCTATCTTTCTCCCCTGCTATCAAGGCTTGGTCCCAGGTGTCACACTGGCCTGAGCACACAGGGAGCAAGGGGGAAAGAAGCTAAAGTAAAACAGAGAAGAGACTTCCCAGGGGTGCAACTAAGCAGCCCTCGCACCTGCATGTGAGCTGTGAATGTTACACCCCAGTCTGGCCCCTTCAGGAACGTGCTATGTGACCTTGGGCCAGTCACACTCCCTCTAGGCCTCAGTTGTCCTGATGTAAAATCTGGACATTGAAGAAGGACATTTCTAAGGCTCCTTTTAGATCAAAAATGCTTGGAAAAAGAAATCATGTAGGGCGATAATTCTCAGAGCAGCCTCCATAAGATTAAGGCTTTTTCAAGGCTTTTGTAGGCTGCACATATAGCATATCATAGACATTAAATGCACCCAGAGCCTACATTAAAATATAAACCCTGTGTAACTTCAAAAGTTGAGCTGAGCTTGACAAGTTGACATAATGTTCTATAAATATGTGCTATATAGCTGTTTTCATTTTTGTAGTTTGTTTCCATACTTTTCAACCAATAATTTTCGAGGTTCATTCTCAAACTTGTAGAGTGGGGGGGGGGTCATTGAAAAACTGATGGCTCCCACTCTGTTTAACCACTCAGATGAACCTATCTAAACTATTTGGTGAAAATGTCATTTGCCAGGCTCTTCCCCAGACCCACTGAAGTAGAAGTGTGGTTGGGGGAGCCTAGGAATCTCCATTTTCGCACGTTCTGCAGATGATCATTTGCAAACCACCACTATAAAGGGGCTGGGGAAGGCAATTTAGGAGGAAGAAGGAAAGTTACACAGGTGACCAAAGAACGGGGGCAACCGAAGATGGTCCCTTGTGCCTTGCACTTTGCATATGTGCAAATGTGCCTCTGCCCAGTCATAAGCCCTCGGTTCCACCAGAGTAAACACCCGTTATAAGCCTTTGGCTCCCCCTCTGCTGAACCCTTCCTCCAGCCCCAGAAAACCATACTCAGACTTGACCTGGAACCATATTTCTATTGTGATTTGTAAGACGAGTTAACATTTCCAACATGTCATTGAAGACGTTGCCTGAAGACTGAAACCACGGTTGCCAGGGACCAGTGCTACAGGAAGGCACATTAGTAGGGCTGTCGCCAGACGTCTACACCAGGAGCTCTGCCTGCAGTTAGAGATGGACACTGGCTCCATCAGTGAGTGGTCTCAACATCCACAGATACAATAGTGTATATTTACTGTGCACAATCTGAAGTTTTAAAGTAAGGGGACAGCATAAACACCGTGGAATGCCTAAATCTAGCTAACACATGCATTAACTCACTTTGGTGGTAAGAACACTCTACATCCACTCTTGGCATTTTTAAAGAATATATTATTAAGTAGGAGTCACCATGTCGCAGAACAGACCTCCTGACCCTGTTCCTCCAATCCAACTTACTTTAATATCCTTTGTCCAACATCTCCCTAACTTCCTCCCCAACCACTTCAGACAGTGATAATAACGACTGTTCTCCTATTTCTATGAGAGCTGCTTTTTAAGAACCCACATATAAGTGAGATCATGTGGTGTTTGTCTTTCTGTACCTGGTTTGAAGCACATATACAAAAGCACTGCCTGTGTGCATACATATATACAATGCACACGCGTGTACACACACATACACACACACCAGAATTACGTGCATGTGCATTTAATTCAGCAATCGGAAGTCACCTAGACTATATGGCTAAGAGCTGATTACCAAACTACCAAGAAGGTCTCAGGCTAAAGAAAAGTAAAAGTTGTAAAAGAGGGTGCACTATGCAGAAGGCCAAGGACGGTGCTAAGAGCTTCCCATGGATGTCTCATGTTGATCCACAATGGAGTGTATTACCTGTCCAGTTCTTTTAATGAGAAAACCAACATACAGAAAAAAATCTGTGACTTGCACAAGATCCTATAAAATCAAACTCTGAGCTAGCTAATCCCAAGGTTAATGTTCAGTGCCCCACCTGCCAAAGTTGCAAAGCTTTAAGCATGGTGGTGGAATGGGAGGAGGAAGTCTGTTCCAGAGAGTAAGGAAAACTATCTCTCCAGTCAGAGAGAACAACCAAAGTAATTCCTTAACAGTTTAATTCACAAGCAATAAGTGGTCCCTGGAAAAAAACAAATCACAGATAAGCCTTAAGGAAAAAAAATGCGCATAATCACATTCTTTCCAAAATAGGGTATTTTTATACTCTTTTTTATTTTTTAGCAAAGTATATATTTTTTTCTAGCCTACAAGTAACACAATGTGGTTTTTGCAATTTTATCAAAAATTATACAACACTGACTTTTTGAAACACAGATAATTAGTACTGCTTGCCCCGTCCTAATACTCTGTGAATTTAGGCCAATCCCTACAGTTCTCTGCAGATTCAAAGGAGGAGCGAATGAAGCTTTCACTTCTTTTCTATTTGTTTGTTTCCTGTTGCTGACCTTCCCTCTGCTCTAATGTATTTAGGAAGAGTTAAAGAGTGTTTCTATCTAAATGTTGCATTCTGCCAGATGATGTGGCCTTGAAAAACATTCAACAAAAATCAAGCTCTTTTTTTCCTTCTCCTAGATGAAAATGAAAAATAGGTTTTGCAGCAACTGAGAGAAAATTATTTTAAAAAATTATCTTAATGCACAAGGGAAATATAGCTCTACAATACAGAGGGCCTTAGACAGGACTGCTCATGGCCCTACCCTCCCTCCTACAAGGAGAGACCACCACATGACCACCCCTCTAGGCTTCCACTAGTTGGGAAAGTGAAAAATGGCCTCTTTTCCTCCCCTCTGGCCTTAATGAGGTTCCCTATTGAAATGCAGTTAATCACATCAATTAAGAGCCTTTTTACACTTGGCCTTGCCTGCCTGGTACATGCCCTGGGTCCCAGGGAAGGCTGTTAAGATAAGTGGCCACTCATGTCATGAGATGATTAAGATACACATTTTTTCCCCCTCCACCTATGTTTTATCATTTATATGTTTTTTAAAGAAATTTAGGCATGATTTATACACAGTGAAATACCCTATTCTTAAATGAACAGTGTGATGATTTCCAACAAATGCATCCATTCAAATGGACCAAACCACCAAGACACAGGGCAGTTCCCTCATCCAGGTGTCCCTGGGCCTCTCTGGTCATCTCTGTCCTCCTCCCAGAGCAGCCACTGCACAGCTTCCTAGGACTCTCATAGAAATGGAATCATGTTATAAGTTAAAAGATGAGAATGAATAATAAGGAGGAACAAGTAGCTTCTAGTGGGAACGTGAAACAGTGTAGAGCTTTGGAAAACAGTCTAGTAGTTTCTCAAAAGGTGGCACATACAGTTACCCTATAGCCCAGCAATTCCACTCCCAGATATATGTATATGTAAATACCAAAGACAAATGAAAACACATATCCACACAAAAAAATTGCACAGAAACCCTCAGAGGAGCATTATTCATAACATCAAAAAGAAAAAATGGAAACAACCCAATGTTTACCAACTGAAGAATAAACAAGTAAAATGGGGTATATCCATACAGTGGAATATAAAAAGGAAGTGAAGTACTGATACATGTTACACCAGGAACCTCAAAAACATCATGCTCAGGGAAGGAGTTCAGGTACCAGAGGCCACGGACCATATGATCCCACCCACAAGGATTATCTGCAATGGGCAAATTCACAGCAACAGAAAGTAAATTAAAGGTGGCCTAAGACTGGAGGGAGATTGGGAGGTGATAGCTAAAGAGTTAGACTTTCTTTTCCAGAAGATGAAAATGTTTGTTCTAAGGATGAGAAATTGTATAGAATGGTGAATTTACATCTCAACCGAGCTTTAAAAAACAACCCCAAACATTCAGAATCAACTAAAATGAAGATAGTCCAGAAGGGTGGTTTTCCTTCAGTGGAACTTTAACTGAAGACGGGTTTGACTTTGTGGCCCAAGAACCCCAGACCTCCTGGGGGGCCTAACTGGTGCCCAGGAAGGTCTCCTCCCCATGAGAAGGTTCTGGAGTTTGTTGCTTTTCCCAGGGGTCCCTGCCCTGTCCCTGGAGTTTAAAGTCCAGGAACTATTCATCAGATTCATTCATTCTTCTACAAACATTTATTAATCTTGTTAACTGACAGCACACAACCACGTCTGGTCCTGACATACCATCTCCCTGCTCTCTTCGTAATGATATGCTTGGCCCTGTATTGAGCACATGATCTTAGAAGGTTAGAGTGGTAAGAAAGCTCATTATGAGAGAAAGGACAAGAACTCTGGGAACCAATGGCCCTGGTCCCACAGCCAGATTCTATCTCTCATCAGGGGATGGCTACCCCTCCCCGTGCCTCACGTTCTTCACCTGCAAACACCAACAACCTGCCCTGTGGCCAAACCATGAGGAGCCCCAGCTCTGGGAACCAAACCCCAGCCCTACCACTTCCACACTGCGTGATTCAGGCACTTTCCTCACCTCTCTGCATCTCACTTTCTCACGTGTAAAATGGAGATGGTAGGAAAAGAGCCGGCAGGAGCCTGGATAGGAGTTGGTGAGCTCACACCTACAAGCCAGGGGCAGCAAACTCTTCATGTAAAGGGTCAGATAGCACATATCTTGGGCATTATGGGCCACATAGTCTTTTTTCTTTTCCAGGGTGAGGTCTTGCTATATCATCCAGGCTGGTCTTGAACTTCTGGCCTCCAGCAATGGCCTCCAGAGTAGCTGGGACTATAGGCACATACCACCATGCCTAGCTGATAAGGGCCGAACAATCAAATGATGATGGAGCAGGGGCACACATGTTGATATCAAAAGGTATTTTTCATGTATTTAGTCCAAGAGTTGTTTACAAACTAAGGTGTAAACTATCATGTTATCGTGTGTACTATTTCATGCACACACACACACATACACCAGTTCATTTATCTCTGAATAATAACAGATGGGTTTTTCACTATTTCTGGAAGAGATACTTACTGCTTTATAATAAGAAACACAGTCAAACCAGTGCCCAGAAAAGAATTCAATATTCCCAAAGTGATTTGACTGCTAAAGTAGAATCACTATTTTTTTTTTTTTAAGACAGTCTCACTCCCTTGTCCCAGGCTAGAGTGTTATAGAGTCAACCTCAAACTCTTGGGCTCAAGAGATCCTCCTGTCTCAGCCTCCTGACCGAGCAGCTGGGGCTACAGGCACCTGCCACCATGCCAAGCTAATTTTTCTATTTTTATTAGAGCTGGGGTCTCATGCTTGCACAGGCTGGTCTCGAACTCCTGGGCTCAAGCTATCTACCCTCTTTGACCTCCCAGAGTGCTGGGATTACAGGTGTGAGCCACCGTGGCTGGATAGAGTCAGTACTTATTAATTTATCCAATACAGCCTTAGGAGGGATCCATCATAAGCCAGGAACTGGGTACTACGCCAGAGAAAGGAGGGAGGATGGAGGAACATGAGACAGAGGAAGCTCCCTGTGTCGTGGGGCGCTCATGAGTGGGCAGTGGGCTGGGGCATTTGCATAGACAGGCACTCTTCCTCTCATTTGACTGCAGGCTCAGATGACACTCACACACCCGGCTGACGATCAGTGTAACGGAAGGCCTCCCGGGATCCGTGATGAGGCTGGTGAGCGGACTTCAAGCGTAGCAAACGATTCCACCACATGGGCTCTTATTTCACTCACCCACAAACCAGGATAGGGCCAAGGCTCGGAAAACATTCTGCAAACAGCAAGACTCTGCACACACCACAGGGGAGAGCTAATGCTGAGATCTGAACTCCATTCTACTTGGGTTGACAACCTGGAATTTAAATCATGACAGATGCCAAAGTGCAGGGGAGAAAACATGTTTACGAATCGAAAGACTGAACAGAGACAGGCAGTGAGCCACGGGATGCCAGGTCACCGCGCCTCAGAGGGACGCCGCCTGCTTATGCACTGGGGAGGCTCCTGACTTTCCTGGCACTTGTTTGCAACTCCAAGGACAATCTGTACATTTGAAATTGCATAAAATTTCTCTTTAAGATCTTGTTCATTTATGTTCAAGAAGTATGTGACTTCTTTAGGAAGTATTTAAGATCTATGGCCTTGAAAACAAATCTTCCACATCTGGCCACTGGTAGAATAGAATGCAAAAGGGATTTCCAGTTAGGTCACAGGTTTGAACCCTGGTTCTGCACCCTTTCATAAGTTATTTATCTCTTAGCTTCAGGATAATAATGCCTCTCCTTCAGGGAAAGCGATAATGACAGTGATGGGCGTATACAGTACGGATGTTTGACACACAGCAGCTTTTATTTATTTATTTATTTTCTTAATGGGAAAGCCTCAAGAAACAAATGGAGCAATGGGATCACATCACCTAGAAGCTGTATCTCTGGAGAAATCAGCTCCTTCTGAAAGGCAGGGAGGCCCAGGGTGGTCCTTCTACCCCAAAGCAAAATCTGACCTCAGCCCTGCCTACAAAGGTGATAGAGGATGCCTCGTCCTTCTCGGTGGCGTGCAAAGGCTAAATGAGACTGAAAATCCACACGCAAAACCAGCCCTGTGCTTCACGTCCCTCTGAGATTGTGCTTGTGCCTGCGTAGAATGCATCCGATTTTTCTGTGATTAAAAAGGGATTAAAAGGAGAGTGAAGAAGGCAGCACTGCAGCCAGGGAACAGCCACGAGCAGAAGCAGCAGGTACAGCTTGCCTCAGAATTACCCTAGAGCAACTGGGGAAATAATCAGATGCTAGGTCAATCTCTCAGATCTAGCAGGCCTAAGGGGGTGTAGGCATAATCCATATTTTACCAAGACCTGCTGGTACCAAGGATGCGTCTGATGCTTTCCAAGGGCAGGCTTGGGAACCACTCGTGTGGTGGAGAAGGCAGGAAGCATTGGCCTCAGCAGGTCTTAGACGAAGACCCAGCTGAGAGGTCTCAGGCCCAACGTTAAAATTTTATCAAATTATACCATGGATGGGCCTACGATACAGCAGCCGGGGACTTCTCTGCAGGTTGCAAACATACTTATAAACAGGGAACTATCCTTGTGAGCTAGGCACTAACTTTTATATATAATAAATATACATCGTATATACACACATATGCATATATTATGTATACAGACGTAGTGTATACACACTAGTATACACATGCATATTCATATGAAGATGTGTGCACACATGTATACAGACACTTGTATGCCCACAGGCATGAATACACACATACACATACACCTATCTCAGTTAATCCTCACATAAGTTCTATTTCAGTACCAATATTATCTCCATTTCTTTGATGAGGAAACTGAGGCATGAGGAAATAAGAAATTTGCCTCTGTTGGTCAGTGGCAGAGGCAGGATTTGAAGAAGGTGGGCTGGCTCCACAGTTCCCTTTCATAACAAAATGGCCCAGAGTAGAAATCTGCAAAGCTATTTGTGTTCAGGGGTAGATGCTGCCCAATAATGTTTGCCAAGAATCCCTTCCATTTCTTTAGATGCATGCTGTATCTCCCATTGAGAGTTGCAGTGGATTCCTTGTGTTGAATCTGGGCTGGCTTCTGACTACTTTAACCAGTGGAAGATGATGAAAACGATACCGTGCTAGGTCTGTGCCTAGCCCGAATGAGGCCAGCTTTTGGGGTCCAGCCCCCATCCTGTGAAGCAGACTGAGCTAGACCACTCGTGAGGAGAGACCTCAAGGAAAGAGTGAGGGGCTATTCCAGCCACCACAGCCAAAGCTCCAGACTCCCCACTGAATGCAGATACCAAGACTCTAAATGCCTCCACGTGGAACAGATCCACTCAGCAGAGAGCAGCCAACCTCCAGAACTAGGAGAAAAGTAATGTGTTATTTTAAGCCACTATATCCGGGCGTGGTTTGTTGTGCTGCAAAACTGATTCATATACCTACATGGTTTGCAGACAAGTATACATTTTATTATAAGCAACATTGCTTTTTGATTGCTGTTCCAGGCAAGGTGCTACATACATTGCATTCATTGTCCTGTTTAACCTTTACTGCCACCCATGTAGAAGACATTGATATTTTCATTTATTAACGAAGAAAGTGAAGCCTAGTAAATAACTTACCATAAACAAACATTGATTGGCATTTCTTGGATTTGTACCTAAGTCTATCTCATTCTAAAGAGATCTGTGTTAATAAGAGTTCTCCAGAGATAAAGAACCAGTAGGCTGTATATATGTGTGTATACGGATAGAAAGGAAGATTTTAAGGAAACTGTTCACACGGTGGTGTGGGCTGAAATTCTGAATTATGCAGTGTGGGCTGGCCAGCTGGAGACCCAGAGGCACCTTACTGTTACAGCTGCAGTCCAAAGGCAGTCTACAGGCAGAATTCCCATTTCCTGCTTGTTAGGTAACCTCAATCTATTTCCCCTTAAGGCCTTCATCTGATTGGGCAAGGCTCACCCACATTATGGAGAGGAATGTCCCTTAATCAAAGTCTGCTGATTTACATGTTAATCTCATCTTAAAAATACCTCAGTGGGGTGGCGCCTGTGGCTCAGTGGGTAGGACGCCGGGCCCCATATACTGAGGGTAGTGGGTTCAAACCTGACCCCGGTAAAACTGCAACAACAACAATAACAGCAACAAAAATAGCCGGGCGTTGTGGCTAGCGCTGTAGTCCCAGCTACTCAGGAGGCTGAGGCAAGAGAATCGCCTAAGCCCAGGAGTTGGAGGTTGCTGTGAGCTGTGTGACGCCATGGCAGTTTACCAAGGGTGATAGAGTGACACTCTGTCTCTACCAAAAAAAAAATACCTCAGCGACATCTGGACTGGTGCTTAACCAAAACCTGAGTATTGCAGGAGGTACCATGGCCTAGCCAAACTGACATATGAAATTAACCATCAGGCAACATTTCTCTCACTCTGTCCAAACCTGGAGTGGGCATTCTCAGTTACAGTCATGATTCACATAATTAACAAAATAAACAAGACTCCCAGTCAGTCTGTCAAATTTAGGTGTGGCACGTAAAGCATGTGGTAATAGGTTACTAGCCACACTGGAGCCATCAAAGAATGACCCTTGAGGACAAGGAGAACTGGCCCAGCTGGAAAGGACCAAAAGTGCTTGAGAATACAAGTGACAGGAATTAAGGATGGCAATAGTCAGGAGAACACTGTGGTGGTTTTCAGAAGCCAGCTGTCCCCTCAGCAAGCTGTGTGACCTTGGCCCATACCTCACCTCGCTGAGGCTCATCCCATTCTTCCCATCATTCTCTTCAACTTCATCTCAGGCACAGGTCACTACCATAGCATCCTCCTTTCTCACTGGGAAAAACCCAGCAAACTCCACTTTGCCTCTGCAAAGAAAGAGAGGTACAGAGAGAGTCATTCTCTTCCCGGTGGCAACAAAGCAAGTCACCATAAACCATGGACCCCCCCAGAGCCCAGGCTCCTCTCCTCCTACTGGTTAGGAGAACCCACAGGAGGTTCTCAGCCTGTTCTCACACACTGGCTGCCAGCTTAGCATCTGTGGGAATTCACATCCTTCACCGGCTCTTACCAAGTCCTCGTCCCCAGCAGCTACTCAACCCAGAACTCAGACTGGCGAGAGGTTATCACTCTCATTGAAATTGTTTTCTTGCCTACACTAAAGCCAGCTGTTTCCTTTAAATTAGTATCGATCAGGCCAGGAAGTTTCTTTTTCTTTGTAGTCCATTGTATGTGAGAAGATCAGAGGGCCCTGTCAGATTCAAGGACGGAACCAGCTAGGCACTTGGAGATATAGGCTGGCCGCCCTGGCCTGACCTGGTCTTGCCCCAGCCCTCCTGGGTGGTCAACCAGTCTGCTGTGCTAGTGTATCTGTACCTACCAACTACAGTGAGAACAACAGGAACCCTCATAATGATAACTAAGCGGAGATTTCTAAAGGATATCTGGTCTGCTCCAAAACCAGCCAGAAAATGCTTATCACTCACATCTCACTCTGTCTCACAAACCCACTGCCTCCAGTCCATGTAGGGGCAAGTTCTGGAACCTGTCTCCAGGAAGCAACCTCTCCAGTGAAACAAACCCTTCTCCGGAGGCTACGTGGATATCAGGCAGAACTACATCTCTTTCTCATCTCATGGATGAAAAGGCTGAAGTGGATAATAATTCCAATACGTGTACAGTGTTTGGTGTAAGTTCGGTTTCATTCTAAATGCGTGACATGAGCTGTGGCAGGCAGAATATGGTCCCAAGGGTGTCCATGCCCTTCTTTCTGACACCTGTGAGTATGTTAGGTTTCATGGCAATGGAGAATTCAGGTTGCAGACAGGAAAGTTGCTAATTTGAGGGCCTTAAACAGGGAGATTATTTTAGATTATTTCTGTGGCCCCAACGTAACTAGAGGACCCCTTAAAAATAGAAGAGGGAGGCAGAAGAGAGAGCCAATCAGAGATGTTACCATAGAAGAAAAGCACGAAGAGACGGAAGTTGCTGCCTGTGACAATGGAGGAAGGAGCCTTGAGCCGGGGAATGTGGAGCCCCCAGAAGCCAGAAAAGGCAGGTGCAGATTCCCCCTGGAGCCTCCAGAAAGGAACACTGTCCTGTGCTGCCTGATAAACAGCCCAGTTACAGCAGTGACAGAATATTAATACGTGAACCAGCTCGGTTCTTGTGGTAATCCTATAAGGTGGTATCTTATTCTACTATGGCTAAAATGTTGCATAACACCACAGCCTCAGACTCAGTGGCATATAAGGAAAAGCATTTATTTCTGTCTCATGCCTGCTAGCCAGCTAGGGGCTAGCTGATATAAGCAGGGTTCTTCTGACCCTGCTCCATGCCTCTCACCTGCTGTGGATCAGAGGCCACCCAAGGCATGCTCATGCTGTCATGACAGAAGGTGCACAAGAAAGCGTTCTGCACATTCCTTCCTCCATGTGGGTTTGTGTTGCGAATAACATCCCATGAACCAAAGCAAGTCACATGGCCAAGATCAAAACCAAGAAATGAAAAAGTACATTTTACCTGCCTTGAGCCAAAAATGTGAAGGTATAATTTTATTATGGAGGAGTAAAGAATGAAAACCAATAGTTCAATCTCCTGCAGACAATCACTACTGTCAGCATCTCATTTTACAGATGAGAAAACCAAGACAGAGGCATTAAGAATAAGAACCTTATCCATGATCACACTGCTAGTGAATAAGAAAGCCAGGATCAGAAGCCAAACAGTCTGGCTTCAGAATGTTGGCCATGGACTTACACCTTACTCATTGGTGACACTACCTCCCTATGACACTAAACACCATTGTCTCTAGGAGGGGACAGAGCAGCACTCGGGGGTTTCAATGATTCCAGAAGAAGGATACTGGGAGAGGGTGGTCATCAATCAAAAGCAGCCATGATGACCGTTGCTCTCATCAGCAAGACCCCATTCTCTGTGGCAGGAAGGTTTGGTGACTTTCCAAGGTTGAGGTGCATGGCAAGTCTACCATCCAGGATGAGTTACCTGTTCATGCCTGTCACAAGGCCAAGGTCTTCCCCCTACTTTGGAGGCTGAATTTCCTACTTGGGTAGATCAGCTTATAAGAACTCAGCACTTCTGCTCCTTTGAAAATAGAAGGCTGTTTTTCTGGAGGCTACAAAGAAGTAAGGGGTTGATGAAAAGTTCAGGAAGAAAACCATATGCACAAAATATGGAAGAAAAGGAAGCATGGAGTCAGGCAGGGCTACTGAGCACTGGAGAGAGGACGCAGGAAGGAAGGAGAATCAGAGTGAAGTAATGCTCAGAACAAAACATTGCAGAGAAGTTTTATTCCAGGGAACCCAGTGGGGATTTCCTGGAAAAGGTCAGAGAGTCAAACCAATGACTCTGGGCCTGTCACAGGGCAGGAAGAACAAGGGCAAGAGGCAGTAGCACCTCAGCATGAGAAAGCAGCCGGTGCGTAGACTCAGGATGTTCAGAGATCCAAAGAGTAACTCGGGGCCTTCAATAATGTAACATGGGCGGGGGATCACCAAAGGCTCCCACACCTGGCTCTGAAACGGAGGTCAGTGGAAACTACAATTTAAGATAATGACACCTTTTTTTTTTAGCCTTAATAGAGCTAAGGCTAAAAAAAAAAAAGGCTATTAAGGCTAAAAAAAAAAAAAGGTATGTCCATCCCCTTCATTTCCTGTAACAGATGAACCTCTGTTCCTTCTCCTTCACCCAAGATAAATGCAACCCCTTCTGGACAATCTCCTCCCTTCCTGCTACTTTCAGGTGAAAGAGTGTGTGATGATCCACCCTGCACATGGAACCTCTTCAAGAGGGCAGACGACACTTTCTGAGTGCATAGGATAAACGAGCAGTTCACCTCACAGATTTTCATTTACTATTAATGCACAATAATTAGCATTACTCCCTTTCTGGACTAAGAAAATTGAGGCTCAGTGAGGTAAAATACTTTGTCACAGACACACAGGTAGTAAAAAGTGAGCGCAGATGTCAATCCATCTATGCTGGATTCCCAAGGCCAGGGCTCTTCCTCTGTACTATGCTACAAACTCTGCACCTAGTCTATAAACTACTACAAGAATTTCTCTGAGAAATGAGACAGTGGTACTTGGATTCGTGCACTGAGCACCATCCTTGCTTGGGATGATCATTGGAAGGTGGCACCAGAAAAGATATTTGTGAATTTTCCAATATTTCTTCTATTTTTGATTTCTATTTCTATGCCACTGTGATCAAAGAAAATACTTGATATGATTTCAGTCTTAAATTTGTTAAGATTTGTTTTGCAGCCTAACGTATGATCCATCCTGGAGGATGTTCTATGTGTACTTAAGAAGAATATGCCTTCCTCTGCTGTTGGGTTAAATACAGGTTATGAATGAAATACAATCTTGAGAAGATCTTTAAGTTGGATCTGTATGTCACTCAGATGCCTGATAAACATCTCATATACAGTACAACAATAATAATAACAACAATGCTATAATTCTCAGATGTGCTAATAATATAGTATAATAGTATAATAATAATATCCCTGTACCGTAATAATAAGTTACAGAAACTATTGTGCTCTTTCTTTTAACTCAAACAAATAGAACACAAAAACAGACCAATACACAAGGTTTAGATAGGAAATAGAAGTTTCTTAGGCGGCGCCTGTGTCTCATCGAGTAGGGCGCCAGACCCATGTACCGAAGGTGGCAGGTTCAAACCCGGCCACAGCCAAAATGCAAAACAGAAAAATAGCCGGGCATTGTGGCAAGCGCTTGAAGTCCCAGCTACTCGGGAGACTGAGACAAGAGAATCACCTAAGCCCAGGAGTTGGAGGTAGCTGTGAGCTGTGTAACGCCACGACACTCTACGGAGGGTGATAAATTGAGACTCTGTCTCTACAAAAAAAAAAAAAAAAAAAAAGAAGTTTCTAAAAAGAATATTAAAGGTTAACATTCACCCAAAGTTGTATCAACGCGAGGCAAATAAGAATGTTATGCTTATTTTGATCTTCTAACCAAAGCAATAATAACCTTTCCATTTCAATAATTAATCCACTGTGCTGCTTAGTAATAATTGATGCTTTCAATGGAGCGCTGCTTTCCCATGTTCCATTATTCTCACTTTATCCTTTATAATTGTTCTGATTGTCTTGCTTAATGCTTTCCAATAAATGATGGTGGCTGGCCTTTCTCTGAATGCTTCACTATTACTGCTTTCATTTCCATTGTAATCACCTTTCTGTTTGCTGCAGGCTCACCTGGACTTGGTGTAGACTGTAGCTTTGGAGATATGATCATAAGGGCAAACAAAGAACCAAATGAAATCAAAACGCTAAAATGAAAGTGATTCTGTGTGCAAGTTACTGTATAAAGAAACAGTGAGACTGTGTTGCATCCATGCTCTTGATGTATCTTCCCAGGTCAGCCTCTTGGGTGACAGAACAAGGCAAGGTAGGACAAGGGGCGGACCTGAAGGGGCACCAGCACCCACCACTCAGACAGCCCCTCGTTGGCTGGGTGCCGGGCCTCAGCTGTCTCCATCCTGCAAAGCCGCCGAGACAGACCCCAGGCTCCCAGTGGGCAGGCGGGGTCCTGCACAGGCAGGCGCTCAGCCTTCGCTTGCAGCTGAGCAGCATCACCAAGCTCCTTCTTCCCTTCTCATTCACACTCCCTGCCCTGCCGCTCTCAGTGCCTCCTAATGCAAAAGTCTCAAAATGGCCCACTTCCTCAGAGCAGCTATCACAAGAGATGAGAGCCAGCTGATGCCCATGACAGCCCTGAGCTGCCCCCTCGCAGCCTCCATGCCAGCCCTGGTGGCCAGGGGAAAAAGAAAGGGCTCCTGTCTCTGATTCCGGAGGGCCCCTGATAAGAAATGTCATCCCTCACTGGGTAATATTATCCAGCCAGATAAGCATCTCTATCAAGCTCAAACATATGGCTGGCTACAGAATGCAGAGCCCAGTGGAGCAGGCTAATTTATTTGCCTAAGTTGCAAATTCTGGGCAGCCAAGAAAAGTGCCCTGAATAAAAGACTAAGAGCCAAATTAGAATCTCTTCTGACTTGGCCTTGGGATTCTTCCCTGGGAAGGATGAGGCACCTGAGAACAACAGGGGGCCCTTCACACAGCAGTAAGCATTTTCACCTTCCTCTTTCTTCAAAGGGCACTTTCACTTATGTTATCACATTGAATCCTCACTACAACCTCAAGAGAAGCCTCTTTAGCCTGCTTTTTCAGAGCAGGAAATTGAGATCCAGCAAGGTTAAGTAAAGTGGCCAAGGTCACACCGACAGCCACACTGGAGAGTGGACTCAAATCCCAACAGGTCTCTGTAACCTGGGAAATGATGAAAAAGGCTTACAAAGTGCAGACTCTCAAGGGCAAGGAGGGAACACCAGGGGAAATACCCAGGAGAGGAAGAGACCTCAGGCTTAGCTGCCTGACTCTCCTGTTCAAGGAGTAGCCGGCTGGAGATTGGAGGAAGAAAACTCTTCCTCCACTTATTTCATTCATTCATTCACAAAGAGTGAGGGAGAGGCTACTGAGCTACCCCGGAAATCCCCCTACAAATGGGCAGCCCAGGTCTGTTCTCCTTTCAAGGAGGGTCCCTTTCCTAGAACTGACTGACAGGTAAGTAAAGAGGAAGGTACAACAGAGCATACTGAGTGTGCCTGTTGATATGCTCATACTCTACACACTGTTGTATGCCCAGTTATTTTTTAAAATCAACATTATTAAGGTTTACTTAGCTGATAGTTAACATAGCTTCAACGAATGTTCCCTATTCATTCACAAAGCCACTAATTATTTTTTAAATTAACTTTTTTAATTAACAAATAAAAAGTGTAAAAAGTGTTTATGGTGTACACTGTGAGGTTTTGAAATATGTATACATAGGCTGGGTGCAATGGCTCACACCTATAATGTTAGCATTCAGGAACCTGAAGTGGGAGGATCCCTTGAGCTCGGGAGTTCGAGACCAGCTTGAGAAAGAGCAAGACTCCAACTAAAAAATAGAAAAAAAAAGAATTAGCTGGGGGGATTGTGGTGGACACCTGTAGTCTCAGGTACTCGGGATGCTAAAGTAGGAAGATCACTTAAGCCCAGAAGTTTGAGGTTTCTGTGAACTAGGCTGATTCCAGGCACCCTAGCTTGGGCAACAAAGTGAGTTGTCTCTCTCAAAAGGAGAAAGAAATGATAAAGAAAGATGTATACATGGTGAGATAGTTTATTCGAGCTAATAACCCGGTCATCACCTCATGGGCATACTTTTTTCTTTAGGAATTTTATTTATTTATTTACTTATTTTGTAGAGACAAGAGTTTCACTTTATCACCCACAGTAGAGTACTGTGACATCACAGCTCACAGCAACCTCCAACTCCTGGGCCCAGGCAATTCTCTTGCCTCAGCCTCCCGAGTAGCTGGGACTACAGTTTCCCACCACAAGGCCTGGCTATTTTTTTGTTACAGTTTGGCTGGGGCCGGGTTTGAACCCGTCACCCTCAGTCTATGGGGCTGGCACCCTGCCCACTGAGCCATAGGTGCTACCCTCTTTAGGAATTTTAAAAACCATTGTATAGTATTTCGTTTTATTAAAGTATTACAATTTAATCAACCAATCCCCAACTAGTGAACATTTAAAATGAGTTCCATTTTTTTCTATTTCAATCTCGTGATGATGATTCTATAGACATCATGGATGTATTTCTCAAGAAAAAAAATCTTGAATTCCCCTAGTGATCCTCCCAGTTGGCTTTTCTGGACTGTAGTAGTGGCAGCAAAGTCTCAGCACAGCCTCTTTAAAGTCAATGACTCTGAGACCCACCCTCTGCAGGTCCCAGCGCCCTAAGAGGGCCTTGCTCCTTCTTGGTGAGCACCTATTGCCATTTCCATCAAAACACATGAGAAAACAAAAACATTTCTCTTCTGGTAGCCAAGGACCCACTCCTCCTGTCCCCGCCTCCTCTGGCCCATGGCGGCTTAGTCCAGAACCAAGCTGCTCACTCGCCAAGACGCCAACCTCTCTCCACACGGGCCGTTCCCAAAGGCTGTCAGTTTTCTTTTTCTGTGGGGCCCTGAGATATTCAGGAACCCACAAAGCCCAAGGCTAGACAGAAACAAACCTCCACCAGGGCTCAGGATTCACCTGAAACCACAGCTCAGCCTAGAAAAGCACAGCAAATGTCAACTGCACCATCTGGAACCTAAGGTGTCTTAGAGGAGGGCATCCCTCACTAGCAGGCCATCAAAACCCAGAGTTTTCTCTGTGGCTAAAACAAAGGAAACCTAAGGTGAAGGAGGGCATCGTGTGTGGGGGCGGCTGGCCATCAGCTGGCGGTGCGGAGAGCGTCCTGCTGGAGAACAGGCATCAGTGGGGCGGAGCCTGGACACCTGGAGGGGCGTGAGGAATAAGGCTGTCATTTATGTGGTCACGAGTAAAGGGACCGAAAGCTTCAGGAATACAGAGAAAGCTTCACTCACTCCTCCTGGGAAGTCAGAGAAGAGGACATTTGAGCTAGGTATTGCAGAGAAGAGCTTCCCAGGCAGAGAAAGGGCAGGGGACCTCCAGACGGCAGTGCCAGAATGTGTAGCAAGGAGAGCAAAGAACCGTCGCCAGGGACCAGCCCGCACTGGGTATCCCTCGTGTGCTGTGGTCAGGGGCCTGACTCCCCCAGGGACACACTAGGAGCTGTGTAGGCCCCTGCGGATCAGAGTGACAGGTTAGAATGACACTTCAGCACCACTGCGGACGATGAACTAGTGAAGGAAAATTCTCAGCCATGTGGGAACCAGCATACCACAACTCCCAGAGTATCCTGCCAGGCAACAGATGCAGTGATTAAAGCGCGGCGTCCAGGGTCCGGCTCCCTGTCTTCAAACTCCATTCAAACTCTGCCACCCCAGCTTGAACAGATTACCTCTGGACTCCATGGTGTTCTCTTATCTGTGGAACAGGGATGACAGCAGCAGAGGCCTCTTGGGGCTATTTATCGACTGCGAACTGCGTGCATTAACACACAGCCAGCGCTCAGAGCGGGGCCTGCCAGGCAGTGTGCACACAGCACAACACAGGTGCTGGGACTGCAGCCATCTCCCTGGTCCCTTCTGCTTCCTCTTTCAGCTTTGTCATTTCTTCTGGAACGTGAGGTACCACGAACCCGAGCAAAGATGAGTCTGAAATAGTTTGGGGATGGCCAGCTTCTTGTGAGTTGAAGACCGTGGTTTTCTAACTTTGCCACACAACAGAATCACGTGGAGAGAAGACGGTATAACCCCAGTGCTCAGACCCCATTCCACACGAAATCAGAACCATAGCAGACCAGGAACCGGCAGTAGGACTCAAATTCCTCAGGTGATTTCAAAATTCAACCCAGTTTGAGAACAATGGATTCAAGAGTCACACCCACCAGGAAAGGCACACGTGGCGGGGGAAGGTGTCCCTGCCGCTGAGCTGTGCCCGCTCATCATGACGCCTGCCCTCACTCTACGCCACGAGCAGCTCGTCTATCACACGGAGCTAACAGACTTGAAAGTGGCCCTGGATCTTTAAATTTTAACAGACCCCTTAAATCTTTTCTGGAAGCAGGGAAGGGGAGAAAACACCAACAAATACAGCCGTGCGGGTAACTCTTGTGGAAAAAATGCTGGGTCGCAAGCAGAGAGCCGGCCCCGGCCCCAGGCTCTCTCCAATGCTACGTCGCATAGTTTTTCAAAATCATACAATTTTAAGACAGTTTCAGTTTCTTCCATGGTACAATAGGAATAAGAGCTGACTCACCCATCTGACAAGGTGTTTGTGAGGTACAAGCTGGAAGACACTGGTCACACTATGAAGAGTCAGGCAAAGGTAAAGCTTTTTTATTTAACATGTTTTTTAAAAAAATTTTTTTTTGTTAAATTATAACTATACATTAATGCATTTATGGGGTACAATGAGCTAATTTGATGCGCAATGTGGAACGCTTACATCAAGTTTATTAATATAACCATCACCTCACTTACTAATTTGTTGTGGTAAGACATTTATACTCTACCCTTAATGATTTTAAAACATACCTTTGCATTATGCACGATAGATAAACTCCCACTAGATACCCTCTCTCCTCCTGACCTCCCCCTTCCCTTCCCCGCCCTCTCCCTCCTCTTTCCTCATTCTTTCTGGACTATAGTTGTGTTTATCATACCTACAAAAGAACAGGTGATTATATATTGGTTTCATAATAGTATTGAGTACACTGGATGCCTTCTCTTCCATTCCTGAGATACTTCACTGAGAAGAACATGTTCCAGCCCCATCCAAGTAAACATAAAAGATGTGAAGTTTCCTTCTTTTTTTATAGCTACAAAGTATTCCATGGTAGACATATACCAGCATTTGCTAATCCATTCATGGGTCCATGGGCACGTGGGTTGCTTCAGTGACTTGGCAATTATGAATTGGGCTTCATTGAACATTCTGGTGCAAATGTCTTTGTTGTAAAATGATTTTTGATCATCTGGCTATATACCTAGTAGAGGTATTGCAGGATTGAATGGTAGGTCTGCTTTTAGTTCCTTGAATGTTCGTCAAACTTCTTTCCAAAAAGGACGTATTAGTTTGCATTCCCACCAGCAGTGTAGAAGTGTTCCTTATATGTTTTCTAGGTCTTTACTGGAACATGAGACGTTCAAGAGTGAGAAATGCCCCCTTTGAGAAGTTTTTTCACAAGGAGAAAGAGGAGGAGGGGCCACAGGAAAGCTGTCTTTGGGGTAGGCTATACTGTGGGCTGCAAGGGACCCAGGTGGGGCCAGTGATAGGGCAGATGCCTGGGTGTGTCCAAGAGCTGCCCCCCTAGAGACGTTAAGATAGGGTGTGTTATCTGGAACAATGGGGCAACCTTACCCTTGTCCTAGACCTGAATCTAACAAGGGAAGATAAGGCTCTAGAAAACCCATCCTCAGACAACTGACCAGAGTGGCCTGACAAACCCCTGGGCCCTTGTCCAGGGAGGGGCATATCCATTCATTCATAGGTGTTAGCACATGTCGATGACATACCCAGAGTCGTGTTAGAAGGTGGGGGTGTCAGAATGACTAAGACTCAGGCTGCACCCCCAGGAGGACAAAGATTAGTAGGGCAAGCAATTAACATTCAAATACAACACAATATGGTAAAACACAGCAAAAATAACAAGCGTAATAATAAATAGTCACTGATGGCAGACCAGGCACAATGCATGCATCGTATTTTATAGTGAACTTCTCTAATCCTTGCTGTCCCCTGAAGGTAAAAAGAGAAGGATGGGAGATGGTTGCTGTAAGCATTAGTACCTTTATTAAACATTTACTGAGTCTTTACTGTGTTGCAATACTGTGCTGGGTGTTCCTTTGTTTGTTTGTTTATTTGTTACCAGCAGGAGTTAGTAAAGATTGAGATTAGAACTTGAGCTCTGGGCCCACATTTGCCTAGCAAGGAGTTGGGTGACCTTGTAAGTTACTCTACTTCTCTGTGCATGGCTCTAGGCCTGGAATTCATCTCTAAAATAGAGCCTCATTCATTTGGCAGATATTTACTAGGCACCTATCACATGTCAGGGAATAAAGCATTTAACAAAACTAACAAAAATCTCTGCATTCCTGGGGATGGGATGACAGATGGTCAAACAAATACACAGGTAAATGTATGGTGGATCAGAAGATTCAAAGTGCTGTGGAGATTAATGAAGACAGAAAACTAAAATAAAAATAAAAGTAAAACAAAAGGGGCCATGAGGTGATGCTGTCTGCATATAGTGGTCAATAAAAGACTGTCCCACATGTTTGGGTGTGGTGGCTCACGCCTGTAATCCTAGCACTCTGAGAGTGCATTGCTTGAGCACAAGAGTTCAAGACCAGGCTGAGCAAGAGCAAAATCTCTACTAAAATAGGAAAATTAGCTGGGCATTACAGTGGGCACCTGTAGTCCAGCTACTCAAACGCGGAGGCAGGAGGAATGCTTAAGCTTAAGAGTCTGAGGTTGCTGTGAGCTACGATGCCATTGCACCCTACCCAGGGCAACAGAGAGAAACCGTGTCCAAAAAGAAAAAAAAAAAGGGGGGGGGACTGTCCAATAGGACCTTCAGCTCTGTGTGTGTGTGTGTGTGTATGCATGTGACCTACTGCGCACCTCCTATGCTCTGGGCACCATTGTAGGATATGTCACATACAATATCTCAATTTGCTCTCCCTGACATCCCAAGAAAAAAGACAGTGGTGCGAGTCCTACTGATCACAGGACAGAGCAGAGACACACGGTTTCAATGCCTGGCTCCAGGGACGGAAGTGGTGCAGCGGGAGCAGGCCGTCGGGCTCCGCAGCCCAGACTGTGAACCGCTGCATACCAGGGCTTTGCTTGACTATGAGCCTCTGAAGATCTGTGCTGAGAAGATTGTAAAAGCACCCACAAGAAAAGAAGCAGAAAATGCAGAGGATGAGAGCAGGGACGTGCAGGCACCAGGGCGTGTTTCAAACCCATTTGGAAAAGGAAGCAGCCTTGACTGCAGACTCTTCCCCCCTCTCCCTGAACTCACCCCTGATAGAGAAACCACCATGAATCCCTCTAGTCACCTCTACTCAATTTCCTCGGAGGAAAAAGCTGAGAGGTTGTATACCCATGTTAAAGCTGGCTTCTGATTTCTGAATTTGTTCAAGGTTCTGTTCTTCTCCACCCCAAAGGACAAACCCCATGAGGGTCAGCTCACCCCTATCACAACCATCATTCCAGTGTCCACCGTGGTATTTTCCCCACAAGCCATAGACCCCACTGATAGGAAAGGTCGGTTGGGGGGGGCCTGTCTGTAGCCAATGAAGATTCTAGAAGGCCCCAGGAAGGCAGTCATGGTAATACTGGTTCAAGGGCTGACCACTCCTTTGAAAGCTGAGACCCTGCCTCTGAGATTCTTTTATTTTTGAGACAGAGTCTCACTATGTCTCTTTCAGGAGACTGCTATGGAGTCACAGCTCACACCAACCTCTAACTCTTAGGCTTAAGTGATTCTCTTGCCTCAGCCTTCCAAGTAGCTGGGACTACAGGCGCCTGCCACAACGCCCGGCTATTTTTTGTTGTTGTTGCAGTTGTCATTGTTGTTTAGTTGGCTGGGGCCAGGTTTGAACCTGCCTTGGTGCAGTGGCTGGTGCTGCAACCACTGTGCTACAGGCACCGAGCCTGCCTCTGAGATTCTTAAACACTCCAAAGGCCAAAAAGAGCATTTTTAGTGAAAAGACTGTTGAGGAGCCCAGTTCTGGGGAATCACCATCATGTACTTCTTCTCTGGGTGCCCATTGGATTAGAGCTCTCCAAGCAAGGCCTTTTTGCTGCATCCCCAGCATCTATAGGGTTAGCATGCTTGATGACAGGTGAGGGATAGATGGAGGGAAGGAGGAAAGGAGGAAGGGAAAGAGGAATGAAAGCAGGGAGATGTGGAGTGTACACTGGGTAAAGAAAAATTATCAGACTGTATAAAAGGACATCATTAGTAGAAATAAAAGTGGAGGCTCGGCACCTGTAGCTCAGCAGCTAAGGCGCCAGCCACATACATCAGAGCTGGCGGGTTCGAATCCAGCCCAGGCCTGCCAAACAACAATGACAACTACAACCCAAAAAGAGCCGGGCGTTGTGCCGGGTGCCTGTGGTCCCAGCTACTCGGGGGGCTGAGGCAAGAGAATCACTTAAGCCCAGGAGTTTGAGGTTACTGTGAGCTGTGAAGCCACGGCACTCTACCCAGGGTGACATACTGAGACTCTGTCTCAAAAAAAAAAAAAAAAAAAAGAAAAGAGTAAAATGAAAAGGAACAAAAGTTCATTAACAGAAACAGATGAACCTCTGGAATATTCTGCAGCAGTTAAAAAAGAATGAGATACGTGTGCACATCCCACATACACACAGATAATCTCCAAGATACATCATTGATGAAAACAAAAATGCTAAAATACTTGGTTCCCTCCAGCTCTGAACGCCATAACACACGACAGAGCCACAGGCAGAGCTGATGGCTGGATCTCAGGATCACCCCCAAGTGATTCAGCTCAGGTCTCCGGTCTCAGGCCATTGTATCTGCAAGGAAAGCAGGCCACGCTCTCTGTCTAGGTCTCTGGGCAACAGTATCTCATGACTGGCTTCCACTCTGGTATTCCTCCCTTAGTTCCTTGTAATACACGAATTTCAAAACAAAATAAGTCAAAAGAGCTGCCCTTACTTCCTTGCCACCCAAAGGTGATAACTCATGAAGAGCAATGCATGAAACTGAGTTGCAGGCTGAAAACCTGGGGACTTGATCTTACTACAGGTTTCACCCACAGGGTGTTTCAAATATTTTGGGGATTCATTGCCCACATCCAAAATTCAGAAAATCTCATTATGTTACAAAGTTCAAAAATTACATTAGCAGCACTGAGCCGCCCCCCCCCCCCGCCCCGCAATACAACAGCCAACTGGAGGCTGAGTTTAGGGCTGCCCCCTTTAGGGATGCAATGCTCCCATCTTGCCCAATGAGCAGGGTCCCACCCCTCAAAGACCGCCGAGTCCCAGCTCCTCCCAAATGAAGACACCGTCACTCAGAGAGGTAAGAAGACATGCCCCAGGTCACACAGCAAAACAAGAGCAGGACCGGAGCACAACTCAGCACTCCTCGCACCTGCCACGTTCCACTCCTTGTTAGAAGGTAGATAGACGATCCCTTGACTCTGGACTAGAAGAACAAGAACCTGAGGTTTACCCTGGATCCAGAGTAGAATCCGCCTCAGAGAGAAGCGATGCTCTTACGCTCCACGCTGGCCCAAACATATTGCAACACTGTCACCATAATTAGCCCAGCCCCGGTCATCAGGACATCTCTTGCTCAATATTATTCTTTGCTTCTTGGTTTCCACATCCAGAGGAACAATACTTCTCTAAAAATCAATTGTCCCCGACAACCCACCTACACACAGTTCTTGGAAAATATGGGTTAAACATTCTGCCTTGCAAAGAAAACAAGGAACAAAGAGAGAGGGAAATTCATCACTGTGGTGCTGCACCTCTCATTATTCACACCAAACGTTCTTCAAGTCACTAAGTTCAAATGGCCCTGTCCCTTGGGGCCGCGGAACTATTTTTACCAGCACTTGCCAGTAAGGAAGCTCTGCAGGCTTTAATAAACGGGATTACTCAGTACCAAGAGACGCTAAATGGCTTCAAGAGACTGGTGGTTAGGGGAACTGAAAATGGCCTGGAAGGAAGATGCTGGAATAATCGATTTCTAGCACAAGAGCAGGAATGGCTGGGGTGCCATTCTCCTGCATAGAACACGGCAGGGGCTGTGGCACAGGACTTGCAAAGCATCTGTCAGATAACTAGGTGGCTCCATAAGGATCACTGCTGAAACATCTAGAAAAAAAAAAACATGAAGGTAGGTGGCTCTGATTTTAAGAGGAGGCAGTAAACTTGTGCATATACGTGCGCGCACGCACACACACACACACACACACACACACACACGGCTTCCGAATCCCCTGGCCTGTCACATGAAGCCCCAAGGATTTGTTGCTCTCTGCCCACACCCACCTGCTTGGTATCACACCTGGCCTCAAGGCTTAAAAGACTTGATTCCCAAATACAAATCCAAATACATCTTTTTTTGTATATATTTTGCACATCTAAGTTTTTAATTTCATTCCATGTGTTGAAGTCCATGATTTGAATGCTAACCTCATCCAAAAAATGCCTTCATGGTGACATCTAAAGTGGTGTCTGATCAAATGTCTGGGCACCACAGCCTGGCTAGGATGGCTCTGCAGCTTCACACACCTGGAGGCCTCTGTGGTTTCTCCATGTGGATGTCTGGCCAGTGTCTTAGACATATCTACTCCAGCTCTAGCACAGAATAAAACCCTTACTCCCCTCAAAACTCCCCCATATCAAAAAACAAAACCTTAATTGTCTAACTATGCAACATAAACCCTTGGCATTGCCTTTCTTCGGGCACCCCATATCCTACCCACCAGTAAATCCCACCTTCGGGAGACATCCGGAGTCTGATCACGTCTCAGTCGCCTCTGCTTCCACCCTGCCGGCCCAGGCCATCTCTTCTCGGTTTACTGCAGTACCCTGGACTGTGGCCGCCACCTTTGCCACTTTCAGTTCATTTATAACACAACAGCCAGAGGAGCTGATCAAAATACAAGCTAGAATTTAAAATCTCCAGGGGCTTCACCTCGACTTAGGAAGCCAAGGTCCTTACTTGATCCCTCTGAACCATCTCATCCCAGAGTCTTTTATGCTTTTTGTGGTTTGAACTTCCCCAACCCACAACCCCCCCACCTCGTCCAACCTCTCGGCGCCCAGATAGACTGTTTCCTGAAGCCCTCCAAGCTGAGAGAGGAAGCAGCATCCAATCGGAACAGTGCCCATCAAGTCCTGGGGCCATTAACTGAGGACAACAGGGGCGGGACGGACACTGGAAGGTTTGCACTGGAGGAGAGGAGGGCGTAGGGCGGAATTTGTGTTTTTGGAAGATTCCCTAAGGCAGCTAATACAGCTTGATCTGCTAACTGCATTTACAAAAAGAAGAATTAGGTGGAGGTCAGGTAAGCAAAGGTGGGAGAAGGAAGGAAGGAGGGGAGGAGAGGCAAGAACCTGCGCAGGTGGTCCTCTGCAACCTGCAAGAACTCTGCTGCCAAGCACTGCGGCGATTTCACACGCAGCAGTGGACAGAGAGGCTCACCCCTCCGTCCCCACCCTCCTGTCTTCCCTTCTCCTCCCTCAGATAGGACCTGACAGCAAAGCCACCATGGCTCAAGGTCTCTCTGTGTTCTTCGGCTTTGACTGAAGACACATGGGGAGGAAAGAGGAGGAATCATCTTTTCATTTTTTTTTTTTGCCTTTTTGAGACAGAGTCTCACTATGTCGCCCTCGGTCGGGTGCCATGGCATCACAGCTCACAGCAACCTCAAACTCTTGGACTTAAGCAATTCTCTTATCTCAGCCTCCCAAGCAGCTGGTACTACAGGCACCTGCTACAACACCTATTTTTTTGTTGCAGTTGTCATTGTTGTTTAGCAGGCCTAGGCTGGGTTCAAACCCGTATTGGCTGGTGCCCTAACTGCTGAGCTACCATCTTTTCCTACCACAGAACCATTAAGCTTCCTTCGGAGGACCTGCCCAGCCCTGCAGGGAGTTTTGTCAGCTGGGCCAGGGTCGCGGTACCTCCAGGGCCTCCTCTGGGTGAATCCTGTGTGGCTGGACCACCCACTTGTCAGAACACCTCTCAGTGAGCAGGTCGCAGACTACTGCAGAGCATGATTTTGCAAGCAATAAAGGACAAATCCTTCTGTTCCCACAGAGGCACCTACCGAGAACTGAGCCATGGTAGAGCGCCTTGTCAATGAATCCATGGACCGATCCCCGAAGGGGCCAAGCGAAGGCTGCACAGGAGGGCAGTGCTCATAAATGAATCTAATTATTCACAGAGGCCCGTTACTCCGGAGACTGCCACCCTCGAGCCCATTAACGTGCCTTGCTCCCTCTTGGCGCTTCCCACCGCCCTGGGAAATGATGTTCTCTCTTTCTGAGCTTCCCTGACTTGGCTACGGGCCTTGTGAGAGCTGTGGCCGCATCTGCTGCTCACCGCAGCCTCCTCACACCCAGGGAAGCACCAGGCGTGTGGCAAACGCTGAATAAATACGTGTATAATAAGGTTGCTCATGCCAAATGGGGAGAAAGCAGGATGGAGACTCGAGAGGGAAATCTGAGCTCGGAAAAGCCTTGCACCGACATCTGAGCCAAATTCTTAGTTTCAAACAGCAAAATGAAAGTTCATCCCAGTGATTCCAGTCTGTTGCAGGACTCCCTTGTGTGGTCCTTCTGGGACACTCACTGCATCCTTACTCCCGTGCCTGGCTGCTTGCTCTTGACAAGTTTCCTGACATGGCCTTCCTGGCGAGAAGCTGAGCCTCATGTTCTCTTTCCCAGCACCCAGTTTGTTCCTCCTGAGAAGCTGTAATTAATTTTTTCCCCTTTATCTGCCTCTTCCCTCCCCTACAGACTGTGAGTGCCCTGGGGGCAAAGGCCATGTTGGCCTTTCACATCATTATATCCCAGAGCCAGGCACAGGCCTGGGCTTGCAGCAGGTGCCCGGCGAGTACTTTTTGAATGCATTATGAATGCACAATAGAGTGACTGAGGATTCTGAAAAGATAATGAATGCAAAGAGCCTTTTCCAGGTCTTATATGAAAAATAAGTCTTCTGTCCATACAAGTGGAAAATGTGTTTCTGAGGGGGACACAATTCCACCTGTCACAGAGACTAAGGCGGAAATATTTTCTCTAGCTCCTCTTAATCACCAGAGCCACCCACCTGAGATGGATCAATCAATTAGTGAGAAGGGCGAGTACAGTGGAGTGCTGTGATTTAATTATCCGTCATGTCCTGCTTTATCATCAGCAGAGAGCTTTCTGATGAGCCATCTAAGGAAACTCTGCTCACACTGGGGGCCTCTTGCTGGCTCACTCTCCACTCGGCAGGCAGTGCTCGGTCTGTGCACTGCAGGGTTGGGAGGAGCAGCTTGGCAGAGAAGGGAGATAGCAGCTTCAATTTAGTTAGGAAAATGCAGACGGACAGGTACCACGATCGCATTTGCCAGAAGAAACTAAGCTCAGAGAGGTTCAGAGATTGCTTGGGGTCACACAGCATGCAAAGGGGAGTAACAGCTTCAAAACCAACATTTCCCACACCAAGCCTAGTATTCCTTCTCTGCTGAATTGTATAAACCAAGCAGAGACCAAGTGTCAGCCACCTCCACAATGGCTATGATGGACACATTTGCTGTACAGCCACAAGACCACAATATGAAAGAAATAAAGCAAGCATCCATTCTTCTCATTATGCTAACATAAACACACGAAATTCCCCACAGTACCTTCTAGAAATCATCTGTATGCAAACACACTTTCACACAGTGCTTGTATGAAATGATGCTCTTTTCTTCAGTCACTCAGCAGTTACTTCAAGGATCTAAAAATGCTCACTGAGTAACTATTTGATCAGTGTTCACTGTGTACCTGCACGAGCACTTCACTGCCATGAGCCTGAGGAAGGGTTGAGCAGTGAAATGCACTTGAGGTTGCAGCCCCTGCCTTGAGCTTGCCAGGCATCTTAGGAGTGGCAGAGTAGGTGGGAAGGACCGCAGGGCCCCTGCGCCCAGGCTGCACCAGGGACCAACTAGGAAACTGAGACAAGAGGTGTGCAAAATGAACACTGTCCCCGCCAAATACCTAGGGTCGATGAGAACTTCAAAGTGATAGTTTTAAAGGTTTTGTAATATTGTGCCAGGCAGACACAGCATAATTTATTGATCCATTCTCCATTTCGGTTTGGTTTTAACTTTTTATCATAACTAAAGCTATCTTGAAATAGCTGGCAGTAGAAATGTTCCGATGTCTAAGATTTCCTTTAAAAAATCATAGAAAAAAAGGAGGATGAAATAAACAGGCAAATGTTCATAATCGTTAAAACCAAGTGACGGGTATCTGAGCCTTCATTCTACTGTTCTCTCTACTTTCCCGGACATTTGAAGCTTTTCATAATCAAAAGTAAAAGAAAAATCATGATTTAACAAACATTTTCACATAATAACTGTTCTCTTTCTTTGAATGATCCCCTCTGGATAAACCTGAGAATGAGACAACTGGGGGAAATGCGCAGAGGCTGTGAAGCCGATGTTGGAGGATTGGCTACAAAAACCATCCGGAGCAGCTGCTGATTGTGCCGGCAGCACCACCCGGGGCTGCTGTCCTCCAGCCTCCTGGCAGCAACGGAGGAGAGCTTTCCATTCTTCCCTCCTGTAATTAGTGTAAGTAGACAAGGATCATATATTTTACATTTCTTTCATTTTCCCGGAAGCATGGGAAGCACCTCTTGGGAAATCAGCAAGCTGCTTACAGGAGGTGGCAGAGAGCAGAGAGGAGGGCTTGGGAAAGCAGGACAGCCCGTCGGCAATCCCTGCTCCAGCAGCCTTCAGGCTGGCAAATGCTCAGGCAATACCGAATGTCCCAGAGTGGAGTTCAGTTAGCTAAGAAACGTGGGTCACAATGTCTACCCAAAAGGGGACGCAGAGCTTTAGAAGGTTATCTACCTGGGAACTCCTGGGACAGCATGGGACAGAGCGAAGTGCTGTCAAATCCATGTTTCCTCCATGCTGGTTGCAGACACTGCCCCTCTTCCACCAACCAGCAGACCCTCGCTGCAGCCCTCGATGTCACCACCTGTGCCACCTCACCCAAGAGTCCTGTGCCACATCACATCGAAGCCAACACCGGGAATCACACTCAGCTAAATGTACTGCTGGACTCTGATCTGTTAACACCAGCAATACTTGCTGTTACCTGGAAGGAGCCTGGGTCTGAGCCTTGCGTGCCCCTGAGTGGCTCCAAGCCCCCCTGAGGCACGTGAGAGCACAGGCCTCCTGGATGGGGCAGAGAATCTGGGGTAGTTGGGGGCTTCCTCTGTCCTTGGGCACAACCAGCCAAGCATGCATGGACATGTGTGCTAGAAGCGCCTGAGGTCTCCCCTCTAGATGCTCTTCTTACAGCACAGATGCTTCAGGTTGCCCTTCCCTCTGCAAACTTTTGGCTGACATGGATTCAGGAATGCAAACAGCTGGCCACACACAGCAACAATGACAAAGGCATTTCCAGTTGGAGAAAAGAAAACACTCTGTAGCAAACCAAAGCAATCCCCCCACCAATCATTTTCGTTTTTTTCTTTTGTTAAGACAAAATCTCACTTTCTTGCCCCTGGTAGAGTGCTGTGGCATCATACCTCACAGCAACTTCAAACTCTTGGGCTGAAGAGATCATTTTGTCTCAGCCTCTTGAGTAGCTGGGACTACAGGAATCTGCCACAACGCCTGGCTGGTTTTTTTTTTTGTTTTTAGAGACCAGGTCTTGCTCTTGCTCAGGCTGGTCTTGAACTCCTGAACTCAAGTGATCCACCCACCTTGGCCTCCCAGAATGTGGGGATTACAGGCATAAGCCACCTTGCCCAGCCCCCAATCTACAATTAAACCAAAAAATATGCATTCTAGAATCCCATCTGGAATTACCTCTTACTAATGGTGTTCCTCAGTTCCCCCTATGCAAAGCAGTGATAATGATTATTCCCTGATTATTCCCCTCCAAATTTGTGTGCAGGATTAAAAAATACATATATGTGTTGCCTCCATGAACCAGCCAACAGGCAGCAGGCAGAATTTCAGAGGCACGAGAGCTCCTATTCCCCAGAAGTGCTGATTCTCAAACAGCTTAGCTTCCTCCACTGCCCAGGGGTCTCCTCCTTCTCTGGACCCCTGACAGTGGCACTGGCTGGGTGATCAGCAGGAAGCAAGTCTGCAGCAGACAAACCAGACAAATTAGAAGCCATCAGGCTTCACCCTATGTGTTTCAGGAAAGCAGCCAAACTCGGTGGGCCTGAATGCAGCACCCTGGAAGTGATAAGGGCAGGCACAAGCAGAGCTGCTGCCTGGGCAAAGGCCTGGCCCTGAGCAGTCTCAGGGTTCTCTGATAGTCACTTGCTGGACTTGCAGCTGCACAAGATACTCCGTGAGCAGCTCTGACAGTCTGGGGCCCTTCTGGTGAAGCCTGGCAGCAGGGGCCCTGCAGTACTTCCCACCCACTCTGCCACTCCTAAGATGTTTGGCAAGCTCGTGGCAGGGGCGAGACAACGGTTTACTACAGAACAGAACGACATATGTTCGTGAGTGGCTCATGTAGAAAAAATTGGGGCTTCCTGTGAATGGCATCCCAGGAAGATGAAGAGCAAATGACTGAAAAACATCCAAAACTATGTCCTGTCAATCCTCCCATCCAAAAGCCTCAGCCCAGGAAACCTTTGCAGACACTGTCCTGCACTTCACGTCCCCGCCGAGTGGCAGTGCAGCATCCAGGACCTCCCTGCTGGAAGAGCAGGAAAAAGGAGCTGGGCACGCGTAGCACTGCGAACCTACAACCCCACATGCATTTCGCTGCTCAACCCTCACCACCACAGCAACACTGAAACGACTGTTACCCTTATTTTACAGGTGACAGATAAACCTGGGGCTTGGGCAAAAGTCCCCAACTAGTAAAAGGTGGATGTGAACTTGAAGCAAGGCATTGGGACTCCAGGGCAATAGCTGGGAACCTTTGTCAGGTGGTGCTAACACTCCTAATATTACAATGACACACTGTATTAATTTCCTTTTGCTGCTATAACAAATTATCACAAACTTGGCAGCTGAAAACAACACATTCCCTTATAGTGCTGGAGGTTAGAAGTACAAAATAAGTCTTAAGGATCTAAAAGCCAGGCAGGTTCCTTCTGGAGGCTCCAAAAGATAATTTATCCTTATCTTCCACTTCCAAGGCTGCTAGCATTCCTTGGCTTCAGACTGCATCATTCCAATCTCCACTTCCCCAGTTGCATCACCTTCTCATCTTGAGTCAAAGATGAGTCCCCCTGCCTCACTCTTACAGGACACCTATGATCACATTGAGATCACCAAGATAATTCAGCATCATTTCTCCAACTCAAGATCCTTACCTTAATTACTTCTGCAAAGTCTTTTTGCCCTGTGAGGTGACAGTCAAAGGTTCCAGAAGTTAGGATGTGTTCATCTTTGGGAGGCCATTATCCAGCTGACCACATGTTGACTTATCTGTCACCTACACCATGTCCTACTCATCCCCAGGTCCCCAGCAACTAGCAAGACGCTGGCATCCAGTCAGTGTCCAAGAAATGAAGGAGGGAAGAAGAGTGAAAAACACAGTCCCAAAGGCCACATACATTATCCTCTTCCTGATTTCCTGTCACTTCTGCCTCAAGTTCAAAGGCAGAGAAAGGCTCAGCTCCAAGGGAGACAGAGCAGATGCGTGCAGATCTCTCGGGAGCCCTCACAAATCACAAGGTGCCAGCACCTCACTGGCGTAAGGATGGAAGTCCCCGGTGAGTCATATGTTTGCTGCACTGTCCCTGTGTGTTCCCGCAGGCGAGGACTGCAGCCCACACAGCAGGCCAGTGAGCAGCAGGTGGCTGCTGTCCTGCAGATTTCCCTGGGAATCCAGGCAAGGTGAGAGTAGCCAGCCCATCTACCATTGCGTCCTAGTGAAGGCACTTTCCCTGCAGGAGGGTGAACAGACAGAAGAGAAGCCTCCAAGTAACTGCATTCTTCAAACATACATTTTTATTAACCTCATGGAGATAGGACAAGGATAGCTCCTTTTCAGAAAAAAAAAAAAAGGCCGTAATCGCTATTGCCAATACCAGGGCTTCGCGAGAATCATCTCTATTCTTTTCAATAAATCAGAAAATGCAGATGTCTCTGTGTTCATTTTAAGATGAGACCAGACAGAGGCACAGGGAACAGTAAAGGAAACTATGCAGAATCACCAGCCGGGAGAAGCAAGGACTTAAATCTGAGTTTCTCCAACTTAAGGTTTGGGCTCTTTCTGCTTTGACAGGTATTTATTTGCCAGGTGTGAGGAGGAAACTGTCTGTACACAGCCACAGGCCTGCTCGGTGTGACAGAGTCAGGGGTTCCAGCTTCCAAGACAGACTTCAGCGATCTGGAGCCCAAACTTTGTGTGGAACCGAAGGCGTTCATTCCCATTTTTACCTACATTTATCCATTTTGCACATACAGGTTTTTGCTTCCAAGCTGTGCATGACATGGCATCAGGTGCTGGGGACACAGAGGCAAATAAAGGAGCCATAGTCATGGCTCTTAAACAGCTCAGTGAACACAGACACAAAGAAGTAAGGTGAAACAGCACAGTGAGTGCAGTGTGGAGCAGGACACAGCCCTGGAGATGTGGTCTTCCTAATCTGTGCAGTGAGGAGCAGGACACAGCCCTGGAGGTGTGGCCTCCTAATCTGTGCAGTGTGGAGCAGGACACAGCCCTGGAGGTGTGGTCTTCCTAACCTGTGCAGTGAGGAGCAGGACACAGCCCTGGAGGTGTGGCCTCCTAATGGAGAGTCAGCAACTCCAGCTGGGCAGTGGGGAAGGATAGTCTTATGGGGAAGGGGGTTCTTCTGCCAGGCACAGAGGATGAATAGACGTTTTCCAGGAGGAAGAGAACACTAGTCCTCCAGAGGCAAAAACATCCTCTTCATAAACCTTTAGTTCACTGGGAAAAATAAACACTTGGGTTGATGTTTGGCACAGAGTAAGTACAGAGAAGAGAAGAGAAGATCAGGAGGCGGAGGAAGAGAACATCTTGTTTCTGTCTCATTCAAGGCTATGCATTCTGCTTTTATCAAAGTCAAAGGCCAGGGCAAAAAGAGTTGCCAACGATACCACCTTTAAGCTCCAGTTCTGCAGGGCTGGGGAGGTGGGCTGCAAAGCAGATGGCTGTTCAGCCTTAGACTGCGGCCACCCAGGAGTATCATTCAGATGTGTCTCCTTGACATGGGAAAGCAAGCAAAAGCGTGCAGAGGGGCCCCAGACAAGCAAGTGGAGAACAGTGCTCCTGAGGGAACGGCCTCCACGATACAGGTCGAAGATTTAATCTGGCATCTGTAGTCCTTGGGGCTGTGCCATGGCGAAGAGATGTAAAGGACGGGGAGAAACAGCTCCCACCAGACTTTGAAGCCATTTTCAAAACCAGAACTTGACTGCATTTCAATTCTCAGGGCGGGAAATCTCTTTTAACTGGTGAGGCCCTGGCCTGCACGCTGTGGCTCCTTTATGGCTAAAGGGCCTCATTTCTTCACAACGCAGCTCAGAAAACCTTTTTCTAAAGCTTCTGAAGCTTCTGCTATGGTCTAGCCTCTGGGGTGGCCACCCAGGGGGCCGTTGGTGGGAAACATTGGCTCTGCTAACCCATGTAAAAGAAGGTCACTGTTTTTCTGTCTCTAAGCAGCACTGTGTGGGGGGACTGGCCACAAGATTCCCATAGGTCTGATCTGGGCCCAGGTTTGGGCTCATGCGCACACACACTGGTGTGACACAGCAAACAGGCAGCAGATTCCAACGCTAGCTGAGCCACACGTCAGGGCCAACGTGAGACAGCCCCCTGGTCCCACAGAGCCTCAGGGAGTCACACCACTGACCTCCGTAAGTGAATTGCCAGGCATTCAGTCACTGCTAGGTGCCTGTTAGTCTCCTTCCTCCTCCTAATGGTGCAATTATTTTTTAAGTAAGGACAGTAAAGCTCAGAGAAGTCACAGGGACACTGAGATGACATCAGTGGCAATCAACTGCTAACAGGGTCCTCATCCTTCACCCCTCCCTGATCTCCGTCCTCCAGCATGTACACTCTGACACTGAGCGAGGCCACCTGCCTCGGCTTCTGCGGTTCCAGCAAATAAGAGGTCAGCAGCAGCTTGGGAAGGCCTTGCCCACTCAGGAGTGGCCTTGTTCAGCCATCTCTTTGGACCCAGTTTCCTGAGTCCAAAATTACTGCCACTCCCAATCTTGCTCTGAGGATCAACTGTGAAAATGAACTCGACATCTCAACAAGAAGCAGTTCGATATACAAAATGAAGGCAAGTGTTCCTCCATCACCACCCATCGCCACCTCACCATCACCACCACCACTTCACCATCACCACCATCACCATCACCACTTCACCATCATCATTACCATTACCATCACCATCATGACCACTTCACATCGCCATTACCACCATCACCATCATCACTATCACCACCTCACCATTACCATCACCACCACCATGACCACCATCACATCACTGTTACCACCATCACTATCACTGTCACCACCATCACCACCTCACCATCATCATTACCATCACCACCTCACCATCATCATTATCATTACCATCATGACCACTTCACCATCACCATCATCACTATCACCACCTCACCATTACCATCATCATTACCATCACCATCATCACCATCACCATGACCACCTCACCATCATCACTATCACTACCTCACCATTACCATCACCACCTCACCATCACCATCATGACCACCTCAACATCACTATCATAATAAATAGGAAAACATAATACTTCAGAGAGTAGGATGAAGGAACAGGTAGCAAGGTGGTTATAGACCAGATGCTCCACAACCAGGATGCCAGACGTGCATTCAGGTCTGGCTTCTAATGCACAGTGAGACTTTTGAGAAATTACTTAATTTCTTAAAATTACTAAATTAATATCTCTGACATTCAGTTTGCTCATCTATTAAAATGGAAATAATACTGCCTATCTACCCCACAGTGTTATTATGAATATTAAATAAGCTAATTCACATAGAGCAATTATAGCTGTATTTGGCCAAGTATTAGCTGCTGCTGTTATTACTACTGTTGATTTTGTCATATAGAGGAGGCACTTTAAGTACATTGACTCATCTCCTACTCACATGCACACTAATAGTTTGGACTCATGAAGTTACTTTTGAAACTTCAAAAGTTGAGGGGCATTGCCTAGCTGCAAGGTTAATGCTTTGTCCACCATGCCAGGGGGCCTGGGCAACGTGCAGGCCACCACACTGTCCAGAGCTAGGCCTAAGCCTTCCCACACCCAACACCTAATACCAGGAAGCAGGCTGATAAGCTCCCTGGCAGTTCCTGGGTCATTTTCATTTTATTTGTGCTGCTTTCTGCAGCTTTTGTGTTATACAATGCACTTGGCTGGCAGGAAGCCCATGTGGGCATCAAAGGCCCTGGCTGGCAGCAGATAGAAAGCAGGGGCATTGCCAAGGTTTCCTCCCCTGCCAGCCACCCACCACCCAACATGCAGCCCAGGGGATTCACAAGAAGCAGGTGCCTAGCCCCATAACCACTCCAGGTGTTACTTAACCCACTACCATGGGATCTGTCCCATAATACGCCAGGTGTGCCAATGCCAGGTGTGACAGGTGGGGGCTGATGTGCAAGTTGCTCCTGAATCAATGATAGCAGGCAGATTGCCGGCTACTTTATGGATCTGGGAACTTCTGTGTGTGATAACAGATTCAGGAAAGCCTCAGATCCAGAATGAGTAGTCCCTGCTTGCACAATTCTATATTCATTTATTAAGGACCTGTTCTAGGGAGGGCCTTGGACAGGGGTCAAGGGATTCAAAGATAATCTGCCATGGCCCTGGCCTTGTGGAGTGGACAGGCTAGTGAGGGGCCATGTAGGAAGACATATAAAATGCTGTGATGAGCTTTGGGCAAGAAATGGGATCAAAAATAGAAGGGGACTTCACTTCCTGAGTTTATTCACTCAATTACTAACAGAATGCCCACCTTATGGCAGGTGCTGAGGCAATAAGGGTGAGAGAGACAAACAATTCCTCTTCTTATGTAAATTAGATTTTTTTTTGCAATTTGTGGCCGGGGCTGGGTCTGAACCTGCCACCTCCAGTGTATAGGGCTGGAGCCCTACTCCTTTCAGCCACAGGCGCCACCCTGTAAATTGGATTCTTGCTGAATCTGCCTGGGATATCACAAAGACTTTCACAAAAAAGCTCCTGGGTATCAGCTATGTCTCTAGGAGCTGAGTAATCTTGGAGAATTAATTTTGCTTCTCAGTGCCTTAAATTTCTCATCTGTAGAATGGGTATGGCATGTTCATATTATGACACACCATGAGGCCTTGAAATATTTCACTGTAGTAAAGTTCCCTAAGAGGAAAAAGTTCACCCTATGTTAAATAGCAAAACCTGGTTATAAAAGCCAGCGGAGACATTCTTTACCTTTTTCAAATATTCCTATATGCAACAATATGTATATTATATATAAATGCATATAATATAAAAATATAATACACTGTATACACGGACTATATGAATACAGTTGCACACATATGCACCATCACATCTACATGTTATAAATTGGCTAGTCCAGTGTCTGTGTAAGTGTATGAGGGTTTGCTTAAATGCACACCTGACTATATATGTTGGAAGGGTAACAAAGACTTTTAGTTTTCCTTTTGCTTATCTGAATTTCTTAAATCGTACAGTGAGCACACATTACTTGTAAAATTAAAATAAGAGAACATACAACCTTTCCTTCTCAAAGGGGTCAGTAAGGTTCAGAAGCTCTTCAAAAACTAGTAATGTTTTCCAGATCATGACAACGCCCTCTTGACAGCTGTTGTTGGAATGCTTACAAAGTGCTAACCTCTGCGTAGGATTTCATCACCCCTCAGTAGATGTCCTTGAACTAGGCCTTCTGCTCTCCCCACTTAGAGGGGAAACTGAGTCAGGGAGCAGGCATGTCCTCAGCTAGACACAGCAGTGAGGCTCTCGACACCTGTGCTCCTGCCGTCTGCCCCACACTGCCTCTCCTAAGAGAGCTCAGAACCCAGCCAGACTGTTCCTGCTGCCGGTTCTCCTTTGTGGGGTCGGAGGCTATAGAATGCATGGCCAGGCAAGAACCAGAGGACAGAGAGCCTGAGAAAGGAATCAGGGCTGTGAGAACAGACCCAGCCGGCAGCCCTGGATGGAACGTCCATGCCAGTGGAGGGGAACATCCGGACTCTGCTGTCCCCATGTGAATGGGCCTCAGGGCAGCCAGGTCCCGGGAGCCAGCAGGGCGGGAAATAGCTGCCAGGGCGCTGGCATCAGCACCCTATGCTGCGTGTTCAGGCCAGCTTGGTTGGCTGCCTGTCAGGACTTCAAAGGGGTATGTGAAGCGGGCTGAAGGACCAGGCTGGACTGGTCTGCCTGAAACTGAGTCAGCTGAACAAAAGGAGGCCGTGTGGGCTGGTTTAGCAGGAGCCCGTGGCAGGACAGAGGGCAGGAACTGGGAGGCAGCAGGGGGAGGGCTGGGGAGAGATGTGAGGTGTGTGCCAGCCGGCACCTGCAGCAGGGGATGGTGCACCAGCAGGAGGCCACAGGCACAGCGCCTGCACAAGGGAACAGCGGCCCAGGGAAGGCCATGGCTCTGCAGGTGGCAGCCAGGAGAGCAAACCCTGGGGCTATTGATGAATCCAAGAAACTCCATGAAGTTTTGGTGCATTCCAAGGAATTCATTCTCCCATGTCTCCATTCACCCAAAAGCAAGTAAGAACTGGTCATGAGGCAGACACTCAGTAGTGCTGAGGACCCAGCTGAGAACCAGAACAATAGGATCCCAGCCAGCTGGCATGGTGGCATCTCCCACAGGCCCAGGTGGGAGGACCCCAGGGTCTGTCTTCTCACATGGCACAGGGCTTAGACAAAATGCCAGGGCTCCCCTCCTAGTGCCTTCACTGACGCTGGGACTCAGAGCCCCAAGTGACTCATAGCCTGGATCTTTCCTCAATGTCAAAGGGAAGGTCACACCCAGCCCCTACCCCTGAGATTACTATGTTCTTCCTAGAGATGAGAGTCACACATAGATGGAACATGGGAGAGTGCATGGCAGATATAATCAAGGAACAGAACTCAGGGGAGCTCATAGTGATGAAAGATAGCAAAAGGAAGGCTAAAGGGTGAGGGCACAAGAGGCAACCCCCCACACACACACAGGCCCGAGAGCCAGGGGTCCCGGGTTCTGTTGCAGGCTCTGCCATCCCTCCTGTTCACTGGGCCCAGTCACATCCTCCATGGAGCTGCTTACAGACACCTGTAAGTACCAGAGCAGAAGATCCACCAGGTCGTTCTCACCACCGTTCCAGATGGAAGGTGGTGGGAGGCTCCATGGAGGAGAGTGATGTTTGAACTCTTCCGGTCCCTGGAGCAGAGCCAGGAGAGTATGGGCCACTCTGCATGCCACCCGCCTGCCCAGGAGTTAAACCAGCCCCCCACTCTACAGCCTGGCTGGTCTCAGTGGGAGGCACTGCAGCACACACAGAGGCAGGGTCATGGACATGGACACAGAGATACCTGGTCCACTTTCTACCGTTGCCTGACACTGCCTGACATGGACTTGGGGAAAGATGTTTCACCTCTGTGAACCTCAGCGGTCCCACGTGTAACACAGCAGACAACACGTAGTAGTACTTGGTACGAAAGGTTGTTGGAGGGATTAAATCAGACACTGCGCACTGGAGCCAAAGGAAAAAGCATCTCAGTGAAACACGAATTCCTTTCCCCTACTCTAACCTTATTTGAGCATAAGTCCTCTGGATAGAAACCTATGTCATCTTAAACGTCCACTACCATGCAGGAGTGAATGAAAAAGAAGGTTGGATTTTTGGAGGGAAAACCTGGGCTCCTGTCTCTGCTCTGATGCTTTTTACACCCATGAGGGAATAATGGTTCAGGTACTCATCCTCCGTGCCGTCCTAGTTATCTCACCTGTAAAATGACACCAAAGAGGATGATCCACTCACAGCACATGGGAGACTCTAAGTGAGCTGACATAGCAACATGCTTTGCAAACCGTGAGGCTTTCAACGCATTAACCACTGCAATGCTCTGTCTATTAATCCTGCCAGAGTCCTCTCATAAGGCATAGACGTGGCCCCCAGCTCTGCATGGTTCTAACAGGAATGGAGCTTTGCTGAGATTCTGGATAAATTTAAATCATTTCTCATATCTAATCAGAGGTAGGCAACGTGGCACCAGGAGTTCTCACCAGAATTCCACCAAATTCCTTCTGACCTGGCGCAGGTGGTCTGGGAATGCTGTGAGGCAGGGCGTTTGGAGAAGGGGGCCTGGGGGCTTCCGGTGCAGGGCTCATGGGCGCCTTGCCAGTGTTTGTTCCGTGCACACCAGCCGGGATTCCTGCCTTGTCCTCTGGGTTACATCAGGTGATAGTAGGATTATTAACTGCTTGACAGGTAGCTGAGAGAATGAAGGGTACAGAGAGGACAAGAGACATCTCCTCAGAGAACCTGCCAGCCCGGCAGCTGGCCCCCGAGGCCCGGAACGCCCAGGGTCCAACAGAAAGCATCCTGCTTCCGCACCCCGACCCACTGAGCAAACACACAAGGGTGGCAGGTGCCCAGGCTGCCAGCCAAGCAGTCTCTCCTGCCCGGTCAGCACCAGCCTGAGAGAAGGCCCAGGAACCTCCCTGGCATAGTTCCCACTGTCTGAGCTGGCAGGTGGGAGGAGTGGGCAGGTAGGTGCTGGGGCGGCCAGGAGGGGGGCAGCTCCTTGGAGGGGTTATCTACAGGCAAGCCTGCAGCTGGCCGGCCCTCATTCCTCCCCCTCTGAGTTCCTCCTTCACCTTGCTGACCCGCTTCCATGAAGGGATCATAAGAGCCCGGGGGATGTTCGGGTGTTCTATGGTGGATCGCTTAAGATGCTTGTTTACTTGGAGACCTGGAAACTGAAAGTATCTTCACAGGAAACGTTTATCTAGGCATTTCAGTGATGCCCACGGACCAGTGAGATTTTGACGAGTCACATCAAGGGCAGGAGAATAGGTGTCAGGTAACCTGGTCACACCAACTACTTTGTAGTATTGAACAAGCTGTTCCCCCTCACTGGGTACAATTCCATTGATAAAATGAGGGGTTTGACTGGGATGCCTGCACAGGCTTGCAGACTGTGATGGGCTTACAAGAGGTTGTCCCTGGCCGTGAGGTAGCCTTGGATCCAGAAGTTCATGCTGCTACCTTAGCTGTATGCTGTCAGGTCACTCGTGTGATAACTCTGAGTTGAGTTTCTTCCCCTTTGAATGTGGGGAGAGCACTCCTTCCCGCAGAGTCAACATCCGAGACATGCTCACAGAGGGCTACTTCATCAATCCTTAGACAACCAATCATTCAATGAGGGGCAACACGCATGGTACGAGGCAACCCCTGTTCTTGCAGAATGCAGTTCATACAAGGTCATTATTACTGATATCCCCACTGCATCAATTTCCAAAATAATGCTGCATGATAGCAAAAGCTCAGTGGCATAAGCACCAAGTGTCCATGAATCTGGATGGCCAGGCAGGTGGCTTTGATGATCTTGGCAGGACTCATTCAGAGGTCTGGGAGTTGACTGGCTGTCATCTGGTTGAGGCTGGTCTCAACTAGGATGAGTACAGGACCCTGGCTCTATCCTCTGTGTCTCCCAACCTTCTCCTACAACCAGAGATCGAGCCTGAAATATCATGTTTTTGGTAATAACAACAGGTTTGACAGCAGGAATGCAACAGCTTTTCAGAGCTCAGCTTACACCATGTCTGCTAACAGGTCACACAATCAGGTCCAGCACAGGATGCAGGGATGGGTGAAGAGCAGAGCCATGCCTGTAATCGAGTCACCTCATCACTTTATAGATGGAAGGAGGACGGGTCCATATGACCGTGTTACCTACACAATGATACAGAGCTTGATGTTTGAAGCGGAGCTGTTTGCACTGTACCAAGCCCTATTCTCTTGTCATCCTTGCGTCGGCATAGAGGAGAGGCAGCAAGGACTCGCAACACCAACACAGCGCACCTGACAGGACATTCTTCAGAGAGTCTTGGGCGTGGATGGCCTGAAATAGTGTGGGAAATGCCTACCTGACCCAGGTTGAGAGCTGGTACAAGCTCTGGCCAAAAGCTCCCCTTTATCTGATACACATTGAAAGCAAATAGCATAGAGTTAAATAGCTTCAACCAACCAGCACCCTGTTTCTGACAGTGGGTACGAATTAAGCTGTCCCAGAAAGGAATGCAACTTTCCTTGTATTTCCAAGCTCCATAAATCCAGAGAAAAGGTCAAACAAAGACTCCATGTTTACTGATCCACTGCCACCGCCTCCCCATTCCAACGTCGTTTTACTGAGGAATAGGAGAGCACCTAATAACTCACCGCTACACAGGGTCTGCAGCTCTGCTGGCTGGAGATAGGAAAGAAAGGCCAAGCAGTACTCAGCGCTGACACCCAGCATCTGATTGGGTGGTTCCAGCCCAGGAGCTGACATTTTCAATAAAGCCTCCCAGTTGACTCTGATACAGGTAACCCTTGGATCTTCCCACATGCACACACACTCATACTTGCACATTCACACATCACACTTACATACAGAAAAGCAAAAAGGTCTGCGAAAACAGAAACAAGCATGTTGGCTCTGTGTACACATGCCCTTGTCTAAGCCTCTCAATAACTTTGAGAGGCAGGAGAGATCTTTTATTGCCATTTTTGAAATTAGAAACATAATGCACAGAGACTTTAAAGAGTGCAATGTCCCTAAGCTAAGAAGCTGTGGAGTCCAAGTGCATTTACAGTCGTTCTGACCCCATAGCCCAGGTTCTTAAGTGGCAGCATTCAATCTGCTTGGGGTGTTCCCTGCCACTAGAAACTAGGAACTACCCTAGTTCTAGTAGTGTCTTTAAATTAAAAGATGAAGGTCAAGTTCTTGAACTTGCTGCATGACCCTGATATCTCAGGGCAAAGCTACTGCCATCATTACATATTTTCTCTGATGTTTTTTCAATGGGAAATGGCTTAGTGACATGTTATCTCCCGTTTTCTCCTCCCACTTCCTCACTCTGGTTTGCACTCCCCCCCTAAGGCTGCTATCCCAGTGGGGGGCCATGAGGAAGGCAGCTGTGCCCTGGGCCTACTGCCTGCACCTAAGTGCAGCGTGCCTTCCTCCAGTTCCCCAAAGGACTTGCTAGGAAAAGCCCTCCCCTTCTCACAAGGGGAGAAGAGAAGGGACATGGCCAGGGCCACATAGCCAGTTTGAGGCTAGCCCTGCACTTGAACTTTGGCCTTATCTAATCCAGAGCCCAAGCTCTTGTCTCCTAGCAAATGTGATTCATAGCCTGTGTCAAGGCTCTTGGGGATTCAAAGAAAATGTCAGCATCCAGGCAAAAAAGAAAAAACAAATGTGATGACCATCTTTACTACAGGGAAAAGAGCTTCCTGTGCAATTATTAAAGTAATGAAGGTGTAGGGTAGGGAGTTAGGATTGGCTTTGGGAAACATGCTGCTTCCAGCAGAGGGGACGTTTGAGCCCAAGAGACAGTCTATTTCCTAAAGCACATCCCTCTGGATGTCCAATGTGCAAATCAAGGGAAGAGCCTTTAAAACTGCAAAGCTCTGAGCACACGTGAGTATTAAAAACAGTAACGGACAGTGAACTAAAGCAATAATATATTAACAAGAATGTCACTCATCCAGGGGAAAGGGGTTGTTCTCCTTCTCATAAATAGACCACACTGGTAGCAGTAGAAGGACCTCATGGGGAATGAAGCTGCAGGTTCTAGAGTCAAACTGCCTGGGTTGGAAATTTGGCTCTCACTGGCTGTGCAACCTTAGGTGGAGCACTTAACCTCTCTGTTTCCTTATCCACAAAATGTAGTTACAAATAGTCCCAACCTCATAGCATTGTTGTGTGAATAAAATGAGCTAATTCATGGCAATCGCCATGAACATGTTAACTGTTCACAAAATTGTGATAGTAAGACTCTGTTAAATATAGTAATAAATTGTTTGCCAATGTGTGCACTATCTTCAAACTCAGTATAAACAGCCCCTATAGACACAAATATTGCTGTGGGAAGAATGTGACAAAAATACTCCCCAAATTTTTCAAGTTCTTAGAGACATTCATTTTTAAATAGCATGAAAGGAACCCACTACATACTCACTGAAGGGACACTGCAGGCACATGTCCAACAAGGTGGAGAGGCCTCCCCCACCTGGTGCCTTTTCCCTTCACTCTGGCCGTCCCTCGATTAGTGAGTGAGCAGAGGTGACAAGTGTCTTGATGTCCCCGGCACTGAACAAGGCTCTGGGGGCAGATGGCAAGTCTGGTGTGGAGGCGGGTCTGGTCCATGTAAATGGCAGTGCCTCTGGGAACCCGCGGAGGCTGTGAGGATGAGAAGACGGTGCGTGAGGAGGACCCATGGACTGGTGGAATGCAGATCTGGGGCTGCAACAATTTGGGCATGAAGGGGACCTCAGGAGAATGCAAATTCCTGAGATCACAGGGAAATCTGACGGGAGGAGGCAATGCTCCTATTCTAACTAGAGACTGAATTCTCCCTGAGGGATACAGTGGATTCAGCGTGAAACAGGGAGCCCATGAGATGCCCAGAGCTGGGAGTGGAGAGATGCACCTGGCGGCCTTGGAAGAGTGAAGGACAGAGTTGGGAAGACCCCATAAGGAAGCTACCCCAATATCCCAGGGGGTGTGAAATCAGGAGCTAAGGCCCACGTTTTGGCGGTAAAATCTACAAAGTGGTGACTGTTGGCGGGTGAGGTGGGGGAGACCAAGAGTTTGCAAGATGCTAGAACCTGTTTACTCAGGAAGAGACAGGGCAGCAGGGCTGAGATTTGGTAACTTGAAGTTCCTCTGGGAAGGGGCAAACATGCTTTGGAAGTTAAAAGAGAAGGGCCCTGAACCTGCGTTCCCAGCCATGAGGAGCATGTATTAATTTTCTACAGCTGCTGTTACAAATCACCGCCACGAATTCTGCGGTTTGAGACAACACACACACGGTTATCTCGTGCTGCCGTGGATCAGAATGCGGATTTGCTCTGCTGGGTTCTCTGCTCCTAGTTTCATTCAGAAAGCGGAATTGAAGGTGCTGGCTGGTGGGGGGAGGGGAGCAGTAGGACGCCTCTTTCCAGCTTATTCATGTTGTTGTAAATTCCGCTGGCTGTGTCCTAGAATGGAGGTTCCTGACTCTTTGCTGGCTGTCACTGAAGGCCACCCTTAGCAGCCCGTCCTTGCATTTGGCCCCACAGTTCAGAGCCAGCTGCGGCCCCTAAATCCCTCTCAACCTTGGAATCTTTGGTGGCATCTCTCTGATCACAGTTAAAGAAAGTCTGCACTCTTCAGGGCACATGTGATTGGGCAGGGCCCACCAGGATAATCCAGGATACCTCTCTATTCAGGGTCAATTGATTAGTAACCTTAACTACATCTACAAAGTCTCTTTTCCTGGGTGAAATAATATATTCACAGGCATAACGCCAGTGACTGGGCTGTGGACATCTTGGGAGGGACTATTCCGCCTACCAGAGCTTCTCTGCTTCGAGACAGGAACGAGGTTGACAAGAAGGTGTGGGGAGCACTCCCCCCAGAAGGAGACCTGGGTTCCAAGGAATCACTGCCCAGCTTCAGGGATAGGAGACTATTGGGGAGCGGTTTCCCAAGAGGAAAATGGGATTCTCTAATCCGGGATTCTGGAAGCAAGCAGAGTGACGGGAAATGTGCCCAGCTGAGCAGACTAGGCTACAGGTGATTAGAAGAGGCCAGAAGACAGACAGCACGTTTCCCTCCAAAGAAAAGCCAAACGTAGACAGCAGTGAGGAGCCAGCCCCTGCGTGCCAAGCTGTAATTGCCTCCCTTCTCTGGGCAGGCTGATCTTCCAAGAAAGGTCCAGAGACAACATGATGGTCTTCGTGGAAATCCTACCGCACAAGCAAAGGGAGCTGCGTGAACCTGCAGGAGCTGTTCTGGGAAGATGTTGGCACGTGATAAATAAAAATGGCATGCTTCCCAATACAATAGCAAGTGTCTAACTCCCCAAAAGGAAAAATGAAAACAAAACAAAACAAAAAACTTGTGAGTATATACAGGCATGCAAAAGTCAACTGTTAAATGCTCAAGAGTTTTTCAAACTGGTTTTTAAACCTTTAGTTGTCTGAAATTGGCTGTGGTAGAATTTCACAAATCTACGTTTCAGAGCTTCCCCCCGCCCCACTCTCCTTAGAAGTTTAACAGTGTATCACTGGGTTTTTATAAATTACTGAACTGGTACTAGGGTTTATCTGAAGAAGGAGCTGGATGAGTTTCAAGCTGGCATTGGCTACTCTTTCTTCATTTTAATTTTTAAAATTGGTACTATTATAGCAATTTAAACTTTTCCCCATTATGTTCCAGACGTAAAAAAAGAATGAATATAAAGCAAACCCCACCCCTCTGTAATGCCCCATTTTCGAGGCTCTCTTCCTTGAGGGCAGAATTAGCACCCTGAGCACGGTGGCTGCCTCCAGTAGGTCCAGACGGAACAGCTCTGACGTTAGCGGGCAGATGGGAAACGCTACTCTATAGCCAGGAACCGCACACTGCTGACCACACAACTGGGAACCGGGCAGCCCAGGCCAGCTAGATGGCCGAGGTCCTCCCGGAAGCCTGCGCCTGGCTCCTGGGGTAAGGGCCTTCATCAGCTGCAGACCGAGTCATGGCCCTGAGGTCTCATCTGCTGCAATCATCGTGAATCACACTCGGATTGTCAGGGAACAAGCTCCTTCTCCAGAGCCTGTCCTTCCCCTCTTGCTGCCATATCCAGGGAATTTTAAGTCACGGAGCATGGGGAGAGGAAGCCTGAGGATTCCAGGCAGCAACACCAGCCTCCTGTCTCGAGGACTCGGGGCTTCCTTCCTCATTGGCAAGGCTGTAACATACTCGCCCGCCCACAGAGCTTAGTTAGGCTCCTCCCCAGAAGGCTAGCTGGACACTGGGTCACAGTACCTCAGTGTCTGAGGCTCCCCCAGGAAGACACTCCCTGTTTGACCCTGACTGGGCCACAGATTTTTCCACCTGGAACATTTTGATATCTCTCCCTCTGGCATTTCTGCAGGACTCCCTCTGTGACTGCTTGGCACAACAAACACAGAGAACAGGCATTGCATTGCACACAGTGGTGAAGACAGAATTATACTCAGCAATGAAGGGAGCTTCCAAGAGCTTCATGGTGGAGACAAACACAGTGGCAGCTGTGCATTCCCTTGAGAGCCTCCCCTGACTTCCAGCCGGGGTGCCTGCCTGATCAGAGAGGCTGATCAGAATGTAGCTGCTGATCTGCGGGTGACTTTATCTGACCTTTTGCAGGATCTTTTCCTTTCCTTATCATATCATTGTGAACTATTTGCACCCTGTCCTGATGCCCCATAATGTAGCCATCTTTTAGCCATCAGTTTAAAGTTTAAATGGCTGAAGAATGAATTCTGTGCGTGTGCCCCCAAACACTCCTTATTGTATGAGAGTGAAGCTATTTCTGATTGTTCAGGGTTATAAATAACCCTGCAGCCAACATCTTTGTGCATGGATTATGAAAGGCGCTCTGAAACAAATCTACCTATTCATAGATTGTTACAAATTCCCAGGGCACAGGAGATGCACTGGAATCCCCTCCAGGCCTGGAGAGCACAGGAGTTGAATGTGACCCATTGTTCAGTCACAAGGAGCATCATCCCTGTCATGGGAAGAAAGAGCCCAGAGACTAGGCAGGCTGCGATGGATGCCAGCACAAATGAGGCAGTGTGTGTCCAAGTCCCATTAATGTATCTTTAAAATAATTAACAGGGGCTCAGTGACTGTGGCTTAGCAGGCTACACTTGAGCTGGCGAGTTCGAATCCAGCCTGGGCCAGCCAAACAACAATGACGGCTGCAACCAAAAAATGGCCGGGTGTTGTGGCGGGCGCCTGTAGTCCCAGCTACTTGGGAGGTGGAGGCGGGAGACTTGCTTGAACCCAGGAATTGGAGGTTACTGTGAGCTGTGATGCCACAGTACTCTATCCAGGGTGACAGCTTAAGGCTGTGTCTCAAAAAAAAAAAATAAATAAATAAATAAATAACAGGGAGGCAGCTGCCTGCTACCTGCACAGCCAACATTAAGTCTTGCTGCCTTATGGAATGGACAGCATGATTTTTGCTATCTCTTGAGCCTCACCCTCTGTTCTGCCCTGGCCACCTCTTCTCCTTTCTTCACTGACCTTGGGCACACCGACAAGATCCTTCTGACATGGAGACATCTGGAGGCAAAGTTTGGGAAAACAGTACTCTGGGACCAGAGACAAGGTCAAGAGGACTGAGTTCAAGATAGGGAGACCTGGACTGGAGGTCCGCTGGATTTGCATGTCACTCCATAAGTGTTCCAAGGTCTCCGAATCTGTGCTTTCCCTTCTCTAAGCAGGTGGGATGATGATGGCCAGATGATCTCTGAGGGCCCCTCTCTGACGTTTTACATGTTCCTGGAAGTCAAGAAGAAGAAAACTTGGTGCCCTGGGAAAGGTAGGGGAATGATCTCCCCAGGAGTATGACATCAGACCTCTGTATTTCAAACTCCCACAGCACAGAGCTCTGATTTGGAAAATCATCACTTTCTGGCCAGGTAACCATACCATGCCACCTGGGTAGCTAATTCAATTGTGAATGTCTTGAGCTTAGTAGAAGCTAAGATTCATCTTTATGTTCCTCCCAGCACTCACAGTGTGATGAGTATATAGGAGAATTTATGCTGCCTCCTTTGTAACAGCAACAAAGCCAAAGCCAATCTGAAAGACATCAGCAAGGGACAAATTAACATAACTCATGATCCAGCCACAGAAGATAACTGTTAGCTATTACATTTACAACAGAGATATACCCTTCCTAACACAGAACGATGTCTAACACATATTCTCAAGAGAGGGGGGATCTATCCCTCTTAACACAGAAAGATGTCTAACACATATTCTCAAGGTGGTGGAAATCTACCCCTCCTAACACAGAAAGAAGTCCACCACATGTTATTAAAGGGATAAATTAATTACAGGAGTACATGAATGGTCCTGGTTGGCCACTTATGCCTACAAGTAGTTCACATATAATAAATGGCATAGTTTACAGCAAAGACCACACAAGCCAGGGTATGTTCATAAACCCAACTTCATCTATTCTTACACAATACTAAAGGATAGTATTTAGGGCAGGGTGTGGTAACCATCCTTCTTCGGTAGCTTCTTCCTGGGAGGTGAAATGATTGTGCACCACTTCCAGGAAGAGAGGTTTAAGGGGTGGGGTGCCTTATCTCCTGTCCCTTCCCCACTTTGCCAGCTGAATGGACATCAAGATCCTAGGGATGGAGGAACAGCAACATGGAAAAGAGCTGGGTCTGCAAAGAGCTGCATGAAGAAAAGCTACTCATTGGCCAGGAACACCTTTCTTCAGCTATTACATGAGCAAGACAGATACATCTTTTGAGCTACTAACATACTGGAGTGTATGTTTGTAGACTCTAGAGTTACTCTAATGAAAAAGTACACATTTTTTTCCTTTCTTGGGTGAGGAAATAAAGCTCAAAGTGGTAAATCAAATCTGACAAAGATGCACTGATAGTAAGGTGTTGATTTCCACTATTTTCTTGGAAAGTTTCTTAAGTCTATCATGTTTCCATAAGAGCACGCCCAGCTGCTGACATGTGATTGTCACGATGGGATCTATCCTTAATAACATAGGAAGATGCCCATCAACTATTCTCAAGGGGATAAATTAATGGAGGACCATATGAATGGTCCTGAGCAGCCAAGTGCATAGCTGTTCACAGAATCCAGAGGAAGAAGGGTCAGGGTACAATCCTCTGAAAGCACAAAGCACTCCAAAAATAACTGAGTTACATTTCTCATTAGTTTTCCTGTCCACATTCCCTTTCTTGGTCAGGTTCAGTCTACGTAGAACATCGATTTCAATGAAACAGAGAAAATAGGTAGCAGATAATACTAACCTTCCTCTAAGCCCTCTCATTACTTTGAAATGGTCTAAAAAGCCCACTCTCCCACCTACTGGGCCCCACACTTCCCCCAACCCTACTTTCTGTTTGGCTCATTATCAGCACCGGCCATGGCCAGACATGGCCAAGTGGCTTCACTGAAGCCAAAAGAGCTTATCAGAAATAAGTACTTCATTTGACAGTGAGGCCAGATGTGCAGACAGGGGTATTTTGAGGCCTGCACTTCTCTGCTCATAATTAGTCAGCTTCTAAGCAAGGAGGAGAGTCTGAGGACATCACAAAATAATGACCTCCTCTGGCAGCTCCAATGAGGGACATTGCTTCAGCACCCATCACAGTATTCCCGAATGTGAGCATTGACGGACAATGCTCAATTCAAAATACTGGAGAACTTTCCATTTAGAGATGAGGACCAGCTCCCAGAAGGAAGCTATGTCATCTGTCTAGCCACTCTCCATATATCCACTGCTGTGTTGGGCAGTAACCTACACCACAAGAGGGAACAGAGGCAAACAAGACACAGTCCCTCACCTTGAAAAAGTGGGGCTTAGTGAGGAACACAGGCCTATTTGTTTCAGGCCCATTCACATTTTTCAAGGGCCTGCTAATCCTTGGGCCCCCATTCTTCACTGGACTAACAGCCATCACAGCAGCTGGGAGGGTCGGAAGCTGTCTCCATTTGTATGTCTATAGTTCTCAGAAGACTGTGAAGATTTCTAGAAAAGCCTTTTCATCGGTGTGACTCTAGATTCAATGGAGAGTCTTAGGCTATGCTGCTTAAATAAAATCAAGTCAAATAAATGAATCATGTGAAAAATACAAAAATGAACAAGCACATTTCCTAACCTGCAGGCAATGATTGCAGCTTAATATTGAAGGGAGTAAGCCAGTACTTACAGTAAGTCCAAGGACACTCTGCGTAAGGTATGGAAATCACAGAGGAAGCACAGCCAGCTCCGTCAGGAGAGCCTCCCTGGCTGCAAGGCATGAATGGTTCTACTTTCCACAGCATACTAACTGGCTTCAACACAGGGGCTACCTCTTCTTTTTCATCTGTCCTCTTCAAAGCCCAAGTTACACAAGGGCCAGGGGCTGCACCTCTCTTGTCCATACCCCACAAGTGTGAATATAACAGGTTAGGGATATAAAAACACATGACAATTCCATAACAGAGATACAAGGAGATGAAAACATAGCTAACTTCACCCAGGGTAAAAAACCAAACAGTAGTTTATAGACATTCACCCACAAACTACCACACACACGCACGCGCACACACACAAGTGTGCATGCACAGCAGCCCCTGCAATGATACCAACGACCACTAGGCAGGGCTTACGGAGGCCTACCTTCACCGGGTGTCTCGTGAGTCAGCGCTCACAACAATCTCATTTTACAAAGGAGGAAACAGAATCAGGCGCAGAGATGTGAAGGTGTCCTGTCTGAGGTCACAGAGCAAGTAAGGACAAGAGTTGTGGTGTAAATCCACAGGGTGTCCCACTAGACCATGACCTCACGCCAGCAGAGTTGGGGAAAGGAGAAATGACATCACTTCAGCAAAATCCAAAACAATCATCCAAGGGCTAGGCAGACCCTGGGAACCCCGCAGCCCTGTCTTCAAGCTGCACTGCAATAACTGCACAAACCTGCCCACACCAGCACCAACTCAGTGATACTAGACTATCTAAAAATATCTTTTTAAATACTGATTCCCAGATCCCTCCCTCTCCCTAGACAAATTAAATCTTAATATCTGGAGTAGGGTGGAAGTGAGGTGAGTACTGGTATTGTGTGTAAGCCCGTAAGCAACTATGGTAGGCGGCCAGGCCGAGAACTCCTGTGGTGATCATTTTCCAGGTCCAGAGGGGGCTCTGGCAGAAGGAGCAGCTGAGACATCACTGAGGATCAGAGAAGGGGGCACGGAGCATGAATGGACCCCTTACACTCGCTGGATTTCCACCCCAAACACAGTCTCTCCTCAACCTGTCTGTGGCCAAAAGCTCCTTGTACCCCCCACACAGCCAAGGTTACTGGCTCACCTTTGCTTGGGGAGGATGCCCACTGCCTGCAATCCCAGTGCTGTCCCCACTGGGAGGTGGAGACTCTGCAAAAGCCCCTCAACTTTTTTTCTCAAAGCCTCAGTTTTCTCATTTGCAAAATAAGAAGTCATACCTGTTCAAAGGAAATTTGTGAGCATTAAATGGGATATGGATGCTAAAGAATTTCCTAAAATGCAAAACTAAGAGAAAAAAAAACACCAGCCTCAAAGAAAGTGTTACCTACCATTGCCATGCTGGAGGAAATTTAGTGAGGGGTAGGGGGGTACAGCACAGAACTGGGTTCAATCCTGACTTGGCTTTTACTGCAAAATCCAGAAGTCCCTCTGTCTACATCCCTCTACTGGGAATGAAGGGACAACAATGGATGGTCCCTCATCCCCTCATTCTGCAAATTGGTATTGAGCACCAACTCTAATGTTAAGATATAAATCAAAGGAGATAATGCACCTATCAAAGGGCTTTGGAAATTTTAATGTGCTCAACAAATGAGAGGTAATTGTTCCTGTTTGTGACAATTCACTGTGAGCTCACAGAATCTCTGGGACCACAGGGAACTTACAGGGTCCCATCACGGAAATGCTTGGGTCCTTTTTGGCCCTCTCGCCTCTCAGTGCTAATATGATCCCTGCGTGGCTATCTCCAGCAATGAGATCCTGGCCACTGTCGGAGACAGCTCTTCTGTCAGGTGCCTTTTCCTTTCATCGGCTCACTTTCTGTCCGCCTTCTGTTTCCACCTCTCCGTTTTGGTTTTGATCTTTGGGGCCCCATGAAGCAAATCTGACCTCCTTCTAGCCTTTTGGTTTTCGGAGACAACAATCATGAAAATCACTTCCTAACTCCCAGCTTCTCCTGTATTTCTCAGCTTGGACTACCATAAAGGAATATCATAGATTGGGTGGCTTAAATAACAAAAATCTGTCTTCCCATGGTTATGGTGAATGAGCATGGTCACTTCCCGATGGGAATGGACACTTCTCACTGTGTCTTCAGATGCCAGAGAGAGTAAGCTTTCTGGTATCTCTCCCTACAAGGGCACTAATGTCATCATGATAGCTCCAATCTCATGAACTATCTAACCCTAATTATTTGCAAAGGCCCACCTCCTAATACTATCACATGGGGTTAGGGTTTCAACATATGCATTTGCCAGGGGACACAATCCAGTTCATTGTATCCCCTCCATAAGTTTTACTTGCAAAACAGAAGCAAATCTCATTCAGACATTGACTGAGTACCCACAATACCCACAAAACATGAGTTATGTATGCTGAGGATTTGAATGACCTGTCCTCAAGACACTGAAGTCTAGAGATTGTCACCATCCTGCACCTTAAGACAGAATAAGTCACAGGGAGTTCACAAACAGGGTCAAAGAGGCCAAGTCAGGAAGAAAACATAGCCCCATCCTTCCCTTTGATTCGCTTTTATTATAGAAGTTGAAACTTCTTTTTTTTTTTTTGAGACAGAGTCTCACTAGGTCACCCTCGGTAGAGTACCATGGCGTCACAGCTCACAGCAACCTCAAACTCTTGGGCTTAAGCGATTCTCTTGCCTCAGCCTCCCAAGTAGCTGAGACCACAGGTGCCTGCCACAATGCCCAGCTATTTTTTTGTTGTACTTGTCGTTGTTTGGCAGGCCCGGGCTAGGTTCGAACCCACCAGCTCTGGTGTATGTGGCTAGTACCCTAGCTGCTGAACTACAAGTGTTGAGCCGGAAGTTGAAACTTCTGAACCCAAATCATAAATTCACCATCCAA
>CAUYON010127452.1:0-12322 GCA_963573935.1 Arctocebus calabarensis | reverse complement strand
GATCAAGGAAATGCCATGAAGGATATCTGTAACAGTATGATCAAAATATTTTTGAATGTATATGAATCGTGCCCTGTGATTGCACCAATGTACATAATTATGATTCAATAAAATTATTAAAAAAAAAAAAAAAAAAAAAAGCTACAAGTGTTATTACCACTAGTTACATGTTCTTAAGCAATAAGTAATTACAGGAAAGCACGCTAGAGAACAGTGGCTATTTATCTTTTAACTACACTGGTCCTTTTGCAGAGTTCACACTCCTACCACAGTACACATCTGAGGCCTTCCATTAATGTTAAAAATGGATGGTGGTTTCACTTTGACAATCTTGAGATAAAATATATAAATTGAATGAATGCTAAATTTAGAGAAAAAATAAAACATAATAACCTAACTAAAATGTAAATTAAAAAGTGATTAAATAAATTTAATAATAATGCTAATGCTAAAATAACTGATTTCTGTGGTCTGATTTACATAAGATCCCAGTGATTAATTTTTTTTTTTGAGACAAGAGTCTCACTCTTTGGCCCTGGGTAGAGTGTCATGGTGTCGTCATAGCTCAAAGCAGCTTCAAACGCTTGGCTTCTAGTGATCCTCTTACTCCTACCTCTTGAGTTGCTGGGACTACAGGTGTCCACCATAATGCCTGGCTATTATTATAAAGACAGGGTCTTGCTCTTGCTCAGGCTGGTCTCAGACTCCAGAGCAGAAACAATCACATACCTTGACCTTCCAGAGTGCTAGGGTACAGCTGTGAGCGACCAAGTTCAGCCATGACTAAGTATGTTTGATAAAGAATAGTATGAACTGATAAAACAACTAGTACTCCTTCTGAATCATTACTATAAACTAACTTTATTGAACAAGTGTTCCTTTCATATTATAATTGCATCAATAGAGAACAATTTCTTTTAACAAAATTATTTTTAGCTTTTAAATACAAAAAAAATTTTGTATTGATTTTTCATATTTTATGCAAACACTAATGCATTATTATTACCCAGGATGTTTCTCCCATTTGAATTTAGAATTTTCTTGACTATAATTCATTGCTACACAGGTAATTTTCAAGAACCCCTCATATCAACTATTCTCAAAACAGTATCATTGCTGAATGAAATAGAAGAAATTATTTTGTTTGAATTTCTTTTTGTCAATAGACAGCTGACATGATTGTTTTGTAAGTTCCCATGGACTTCCCTGCTTTTTACTATTCAAACAGATCTGTAAGAAATTAAACCTCAATTTACCATTTTGAAAGCTTTTTTATAAAACATTCAGAGTAACAGTATCTTGGTTTTAAAATTTCTTTCAATAATTTATGGCCTGTCTTTGTCAGTTTTATGAATTTACTGCTTTGTGATATATTGAATTATTGTATTGCTGCTCACAGGGAAATTTGTTGGTAGACTATACATACTGGTAAATCATTTGTGAGTAAGTTGATGAAGCCAATTTGTAATACTTAGCTTGAATGGTGCAGATTCTTTCTCTTTATATTTGATATTTTATCTGCTTTTTAATTAATTGAAGCATCATTGACAAAATTGTAAGTATCATTAAAATTATGGTATATACAATTTTCATATTTGATGTTTTAAATGTGAACTAATGACCATGAATGTGACTGCAACAAAGATTGATTATTATGAATAAGATGCATTATAAGTATACCATTAGGAGAATATCACCTCAATAATATTTCTGATACAGGGAAAGAATTCTATAGGAATTCTATAGTAAAGAATGAAACAAACATTCATAGTGATAATAATGTACAGTGTGCTTAATATGTCTTAGCATATATATGTTTTAACTCATTTAATACTGACAACTACTGTAATTCCAATTTTCCATATGAGGAAATTGAGTCAAGGAGAGATTAAAAGTAATTTGCACAAAGTCATACATATTTGGAGAAAAAAATAGGATGACCAGTTCCTGAGTTCATTGTCATTAGCCCAGTTCACATATACAATTAATTAAATGTAGAATGCATGATAAATTTAATTCATATGGAAACATTGTAGTATTTTGTTGAGGATTTTTAGCTTTATGAAAATATTTTTTCTTAATTTTTTTTTCTGGTACAATCTGTGTCCAGTTTTGGCATTGAGTTAGTTATAAAGTATATCCTTTTTTTACATTGGAAAGGGAATGTGTAGAATTGATATAATTTCTTCATTCAAGGTTTACTACAATTAATTAGTAAGACCATTTATTCCTGGCAATTTCTTTTTTATAAGCTGTCTACAAATTAAATTTTATTAATGACTAAATGACAATTCATTTCTTTTTAAGTGAATTTTGGTACTTTTTTGCTCTGAAAAAATTATTCTCTTTCATAAAGTTGTCAAATTTATGTGCTTAGGGCTGTCTGTGATCTTCAGTTGTTATCCTTTTAATATCCATAAAGACTATAGTGTAATCCACCTTCAATTCTTATAGGGGTAATTAGTTTCCTCTCTATTTTGTCATTTATATATCTGACTAAAAGTCCATCAACTTTATTGATCCTTTAAAATAATCAACTTTGGGGGATATTACATTAGTGGGATGTTCGATGTGTAATAAAGGTCTGAGTACTTCCTGCAGGGAAGATCGAGGTTTCACGCATTCCTTCAGCAGTTGCTTGTCTATAAAAGGCTTTATTTTCTATAAGCCTTTATTTCTCCCTTATACAGAAAAGATAGTTTTTCAGGATACAAGATTCTGTGCTGGCCATTATTCTGTTTTAGAAGATTGAGGATGGATCCCCAATCCCTTCACCTTGTAGGGTTTCTTGCTATTAGTCTGAAAGGTTTTCCTCTGTTTGTTACTTGCTGATTTTAGCTTACTGCTGAGAGGATGGTCTCTCTCATGTTAGTTTTGGCCAGTTTAATGATTATGCATTGTGGTAATTTCTTCTTAACAATGAATTTTTCAGGTTTCCTTTGTGCTTCTTGCATCTAGGTATCTAGATTTCTATAAGACCAGGGAACATTTTCCCAAATACTCAACTGGGAACTTATAGCCTTAAACATCAACATCTAAAAGACAGGAAAAACACAAATAAATAATCTTATAGAGATTAATTTAGGCAAAGAATTCATGAAGGAGACCCCAAAAGCAATAATAGCAAGAAAAGTACTAATTGGGACCTGATCTAATTAAAAAGCTTCTGAACAGCCAAGGACATAATAAAAAGAGCAAATAGAGAACCCATAAAATGAGAAAAAATATTCATATGCTATACTACTGATAAAGGGCTGATAACCAGAATCAACAAAGAACTCAAGCAATCAGAACAACCAAACAACCCCATTAAAAGTGGGCAAAAGACATGAACAGAAACTTTTCACATTAAGATATACTCATGGCCAACAAATATAGGAAAAATTGCTCTACATTTCTACTTGTTAGGGGCATGTAAATCAAAAAACTACAATGAGATGTTAACTAACTCCAAAAGAGTGGCTCACATTGAAAAAGTCTCAGGGAAATTTATAAAATTGGCTATCTGCTTTCGAAAAGCAGAAAGTGAGCACATCTACAAACTCATGAACCATCTTTTGGAACTGGAAACAGAACAACAATCTAAGCCCAAACCCAGCAGAAGAAAAGAAATACCCAAAATTAAATCAGAGATTAATAAAATTCAAAACAAACAAAAAATCTGTCAGAAAATTACCTAAAAAAAAAGTAGTTTTTTTGAAAAATAAATAAAATGGATAAACCTTTGGCCAGCAAACTAGAAACAGAAAAGTAAAATCTCTAATAACCTCAACCTGAAATAATAAAGAGGAAATAACAGCAGATGCTACAGAGATACAAGAGGTTATCTCTGAGTCCTACAAGAAACTCTAAGCCCCAAATTTGATAATGTGGAGGAAATGAATCAATACCTGGAATCGCACCCTCTCCCTAGACATAACCAAGAAGAAATAGATCTCTTACAAAGAACATTTTCAAAAACTGAGATTGAGGAAACAATAAAAAAACTCCTGACAAAAAAAATTCCCTGGTCCAAATGGCTTCATACCAGAATTCTATCAGACCCTGAAAGAAGAGCTTATACCCATGCTTGAGAAACTATTTCAAAAATTGAGAGGGAAGGAATCCTCCTCAACGTGTTCTATGAAGCAAACCTCACCCTGATACCAAAACCAGGAAAAGACCAAATTAAAAAGGAGAACTTCAGACCAATTTCACTAATGAATATAGATGCAACAATTCTCTATAAAATCTTAGCTAATAGATTACAGCTATATATTTAAAAAATCATTCACTATAATCAAGTAAGTGGTTACTTACTCGATACAAGGTGGGTTTAACATATGCAAGTCCATAAACTTAATTCAGCATATCAACAGAAGCAAAAACAAAGACCATATGATCCTCTTAATATTTGCAAAAAAAGCATTTAATAAAATTCAATATCCTTTTCTAATGAGAACACTTATGAATTTTGTCATAGTTGACACATTTTCTTAATCTGATCAAAGCCATCTATGACAAACCCATAGTTAATAGTATACAGAATGGAGTAAAACTGAAAGCTTTTTCACTTAGATCTGGAACAGACAAGATCGTCCTCTGTCACCACTACTATTCAACATAGTGCTGGAAGTTCTAGTCAATACAACTGGGAAAAGAAGGAAATAAAGAGCATCCAAATGGGAGCAAAGGAGGTCAAACTGTTGCTCTTTACTGATGATATGATCTTATACTTAGAGAACTGTAAGAATCAACCACAAGACTCTTGGAAGTGATCAAAAAATGCAGTAATGATTTTTTATAGGGCATAAAATCAATGTTCACAAATCAGTAGCCTTTGCATATGCCAATAATAGCCAAGATGAGTAGTTAATCAAGGGTATAATTCCCTTCACAGCAGCTTCAATAATCAAAATGTAATACCTAGGAATATGAATAACAAAAGAGGTGAAGGATCTCTACAAAGAAAATTATGAAACTCTCAGAGAAGAAATAGCAGAAGATATTAACAAATGGAAGAACATAGTGCTCGTGGCTGGGAATAATCAATATTGTCAAAATATCTATACTACCCGAAGCAATCTACAGATTTAAAGCAATTTCCATTAAAATACCATCACCATACTTTCAAGATTTGGAAAAAATAATTTTTTGTTTTGTATGAAACCAGAAAATACCTGCGTAGCCACAGCAATTTTTAGTAATAAAAACAAGGCTGGAAAGCTGGTGGTATCACTCTCAGACATTTGGCTATACTATGAGGCCATAGTGATCAAAAACAGCATGGTATTGGCACAAAAATAGAGACATTGACATTTGGAACCTAGATGCACCATAGATGCATCTTAGAAGGGTACAGGTGAAACTTACCAAATGCAGAATATAAATGTCTGAACACAATAACTAAGAAAATGCCATGAAGGCTATGTTAACGAGTTCGATGAAAATATTACAAATTGTATATAAAACCAGCAAATTGTACCACACAATTGCATTAATGTACACAGCTAGGATTTAATTTAAAAAAAAAAAAGAGATGAAATTAACATCTTACTGCTGCCTGATCTTTGATAAAACAAACAGAAACATACACTGGGGAAAGGAATCCCTATTCAATAAATGGCATTTAGAGAACTGGATAACCACAAGTAAAAGACTGAAACTGGACTGACATCTCTCACCACTTACAAAAATTGATTCAAAATGGATAAAATTTAAATTCAAAGCCTGATGAAAGATGTTATGATCTTTATGTTGCAATTCCATGGTAATTGCAACAATAACAAAAATAAACAAGTGGGACTTAATTAAACTGAAAAGCTTCTGTACCGGTAAGGAAACAACAACCAAAGCAAACAGACAACCTTCAGAATGGGAAAAGATATTTGCATATTATGAATGGAACAAAAACTTGATAACTAGGATTTACAGACAACTCAAATTAATCAACCCAAACCCAGAAATCCGGTAGATCACTGGGCAAGAGACACGAATAGAACCTTTTCTAAAAAAGACAGATGAATGGCCAAGAAACATATGAAAAAATGCTCATTATCTCTAGTAATCAGGGAAATGCAAATCAAAACTACCTTGAGATATCATCTAACCCCGGTGAAAATGGCCCACATCACAAGGTCTAAAATGCGCAGATCCTGGTGTAGATGTAGAGTTAAGAGAACTCCTTTACACTGTTGATGAGCCTCCAAAGTAATATGACATTTTTGGAAGGAAATATGGAGAATCCTCAAAGAATTCAAACTATTGCAGATGCCTGCAATTCCATTACTAGGCATCTACCCAGAAGAAAAAATAATATCATTTTATCATAAGGAGATTTGCACTAGAGTGTTACCACAGCTCGATTTACAATCACCAAAATGTGGAAACAAACTAAATGCTCACCAACCCAGGAATGGATTAACAAGTTATGGTATATACATACCATGGGATACTATTTAGCCATTAAAAAGTAGGGAGACTTTACATCTTTTGTATTAACCAGGATGCAGGGAGAACACATTCTTCTAAGCAAAGCATCACAAGAATGGATAGGCAAGAATCCAATGTAATCAATTCTAATATGAAGGTAATAGATGAACTACAACAAAGACTGGGGTGGGAGGATGAAGGGGAAGTGAGAGGGGAGGAAGGTGGAGGATGGGATCGTGGTGTTAAGCACACCTCCTTGGGGTGGGACACAATTATAAGAGAGACTTTACCTAACAAATGCAATCAGGGTAACCTAATTCTTTATACCCTCAATGAATATCAAACAATTTAAAAAAAACAAAAGGTCCAGAACAACAAATGCTGGCATGGTTGCAGAGAGAAAGGAACATTGTTAGTAGGATTGCAAACTAGTGCAACCTCCCTGGAAAATCATATTAAGATACCTCAAAGACTTAAAGTAGCCTTCCCTTTTGATCCAGCCTTCCCACTGCTGGGTATAGACCCAAAGGAAAAAAGATCACTTTATAAAAAGGGTCCCTACGCATGAATATTTATGGAAGCATAACTCACAATCACAAAAATGTGGAAACAACCTATGTGCCCACCGATACATGCATGGGTTAATAAAATCTATGCATATGATAGAGTACTACTTAACCAAAGAAAACCATGGTAACTAGTATCTTTTGTGACAACCAGGATGGAACTAAATGTAGATGTTCTTCTAAATCAAAACATCATGAAAATGGAGAAAGAAGCATGCAAACTCAATACTAAATTGGAACTAATTGATCAACACTTACGTGCCCATAGGGAAGTAAATCTCAATGAAAATCGGGCTGGGGGGAGTGGGAGGACGGGAGGTAAAGTCATACTTAGGGTGCACACAATCTGGGTGAAATGTAATTTTGTAACTTTTATTATTCAAAGTATAAATAAAACACATGTACCCCCTAATATTCTGAAATAAAACATGAACTAAAATATCAAGCATATACGTATTAATCTAATAATATCAAACATTGTTGCAAACAGAATATAAAGAAAAATATATGTATAGTGAAGCAGTGTGATCTAGCAGTAAGAAAGATCAAGTCTGCGTTCACATCTTTGTTCGACTGCCTTTTGACTACAAGAACTTCAGCAAAATTAGCTATCTCTGTTTCCTAACATGCTTATTAAGTATTGTTAAAAAATGATCCTTATTTTTCAACCATTAAGCGTGCTAATACCTTGATAGTTTTTTAAATGTCCTGGCACATAGGAGACTCTTGAGGATGGTCTGGTATGATATGCTGTAAAATTAGTTACTTGTTGGTATAGTAACAAAATAGCCATTATTTGTGGGTCCCCTTTTCCCAAGAGGAAGAAAAAGTTAAAACAACAGAGTTTATAATTGACCAAACCGGACATTCCCATCTCAATTTGTTCTTGTACATTTATCAACATATAAATGGTGCTACATTGCACCATTTCCAAATAATTATGAAATTTTGGAGCAAGGCATAGCAATGTGCAAAGAACTCTGGAGAATAGAAAATAAAATCCTGGTACATTGGTTCATCGTGTCATGCTTATTATGAAAAACCAACAACAACCACCCTCAAGTGTCTGATAAAACGATTATTGGTTAAATAAATCATGGGGATTAATAGCCTAAAGCACATGCATTCTCACGAGACTTGGATACATATCCAATATTAGTAACTGAAGATGGGAATCTATTTATACAGAATATTTCCAGGAAGTAGGATCTAAGTGCTGGTATGTGTAGTAGATATGACATTGAAAAGATAAAACATATTCTATGTAAGTTCTAAGCTAAGTCCTGATTAAATAATTAAATTTTGTTTGAAATGTTACTCAAAGTTCAACTTGGTATTTGAGGAAGCTCTCTCCTGTTGGTTTATGGAGGTGCAGCCAGTTCTCAGCTTTCAGCTGTCAGGCCCATCAGGGTTGCAGAGAACTGCAGAGACCTGCTTGGCCCTTCTCTTCCCAGGGAGGCTCTCAACCAGTGATTGAGGTGGGGAATGGATGCAGGGCAAATCTGATGAGACATTTTCAATCCTGAGCTCCCTGTGGCCTTTCTACAGAAGCCTAACTTCTGTTTCTCCAGTCTTCTTTCCTTCTCTTTGCTTTCACTGGGGTTGATCCCAAGGATACTTCTGGGTATAAGCCCTACATTTGCTGCATGCAATCTCTGCTCAGAGTCTGATTTCCAGACAATTCAACCCACGACGGAGCTGGTGAGGGGAGACTTTGCTGACAGCTTAGCATTTCCCTCTTAGATAGAAAATTTTAACACTTTCCTTTGGATACATTGAGCTGAGTGTTTGCTAAGAAATAGTTCTCTTGGAAGTTAATAATATTTTTCACATGGCCCTTTCTATCCTGGAATTCAGAAACCCGATATCTTAAAGTCCAGAAACTCTCTACCTTTTAACTTCCACAGAGACTTCAGTAAATCTTCTAATTTTAGGAAAGCACTAACAGAAAATAAACTTTAAATAATTTATGGGCCTCATTAAAAAATTATCAGAGTTACTAGGACAACTAGGTTATCATGGTATCTGAACAAACTTGAGGTAAGAAAATGCCTGGCTACTAGAGAAGGTATCCCAGACAAAATTGTATGCTCAGTTAAGACTTAGCATGAAACACCGTAGTAAATACTGCTGCTGTGAGTGAGAGAGGATATTTGGAAGAAAACTTCAGCATATCATCACCTAGATACCAGTCAGGATGGGCCAGTGTTTCAGATTTTATGATCTTGACCTTATGCTGGGATGTATCTCTAAATGGGAGGTTGACATTCACTCTGGGGATTTCCTGCCTATGAAGATAAAACCTCCAGATAGAAAAATGTGTGAGATAATCTTGCACAGCTTATAAATCTGCAACGGTGAAAAACCATAGGATTTTCTTTCCTAGAGGCTTATGAAAACATCCAGGTTCCCATTTACCCTGTAAACCTCAATTTTTCTCACACAGTAATGCTGTATTTGCTGTGGAGCTGAGCAAGTTTGTCAGAGCAAATGTTTTCACTGCTCACTGCTGTTTCCACTGTTTTTTGCTGCCTACTTTTTTAGGTCAAGGAAATTTGCCTTTCAGGGAAGGATTTCCCTTCACATTTTTTTACCCCCAATCAGGAGAATCACCCTTACTAAAATCTTGACCTGAAACTGTATTTATTGCTTTTGGAGGGTAGAGGTGATTGAATATTACCCACCTATGTCCATAACACATTATGCTTTACAGTTAGGATCTCACCGGTGTAATGCAGTGTGTGTGAAATGAAATCTTTGTCCGGATATTAAGTTTTCCATCATTCTTCTAAGCTGACTTTGTTAAAGCTGGAGCTGGCAGCCTCCTATGTGTAAAAACTTATACCTACCCGATGGCCAAATCTCTATGAATTGCAAAGACTCGCAGGGATAAAGATACTGAATGGTTTGTTGGCCAAAACTGAAGTCTCAGACTGTTATACTTAAAAACCAACCATACAACTACAAAACTGTAAGAAGTCACATCCTAAATTCCTGGGAATTAACTAGAAAACACACACACACACACACACACACACACACACACACATTTCTACTAGTCTCAGAGAAAACATCAATGCAAGTCTTGTTTTGTGATCCTAAACCTACCTGCTGAAAAGTGTAGCACAATTATGTCCATTACAAGAAATTTGACCAGTTAAAGGATGACCCGAATTCTCTTTTTTCTGTTGATTATGACATAAGGTTCAAGGGGTGCCAATCAATTATGCAAATTTTAGAATCATTTAAAAAATAGTATTAGGAGTCCCACAAACAGAACCAGAATATTACTGCTTCCTGATAAAGATAATAAATGAGAATATGACTAACATCTGTTGTGTAAGAAGGTTTGCTATTGCTGCATCTCAAAAGTACTTCCAGGCAAGGCTGGACAGGTGTCTTAACGCAGAGCTGATGCCCAAAGAGGGGGAACAGTGAATAAGAGGAACTGTGCTTCCCATGTCAGTCTTTTCTCTCACATTTGTCTATTAAATCCCACTCCTCCTTTGCTGAGAAGTTAGAGAGAGGATGGAGAGAGGTCAGTGTTTTAGGGAAAGTCACTCCAAATATAATGGTAGTGGGATAAATATAATTACAGAAGAGAAGGTAAATGTTATTTACACATTATGCTAATATAAAAGTAAAGATGCACCCCAAATAGAATTAGACCAGTGATATTGGTTAAGAGAGAAAGGCACTAGTACCTTAACAAGTAAAGGTAGAGACCAATCAAATAAGTTGGTTCTTAGGTTGGCCTCATGAGCAAGGACTAGAAGGAAAAATACCAATTTAGGGAAGGAAAAGAAGATTGTATAAGTTAAACTCTTTTCTTTAAAAACAAATTTGAAAATGGTAAAATAATAAGAGTTATTATTATTTTTATTTATTTATTTATTATTAGTCATTATTAAAGTTAAAGAGCTAACTACCAAAAGAAACCATCAAACAGAGGCAGCTAAAAGTAGTTTCTACGGTAAAGTTGGTCTTGTTTTGGGGAGGGAAAGGCACAAACTCTTCTGTACAATGTTATGGCTGCCATATTTATTACCTGAATGAAAAATGAAAAAAACAAGATTTTCTCAAGTTTTATGTAAAATATAATTCCAATAATGCAAAAGTTTCCTATCTCTAATTTTATAAATGTATAATGAAAGGAAAATTTATAGAAATATAAAATGACAGAGTAGGATTCTAACCTTTAATAAAGGATCTCAAAATTTTCTTAAGAAACTTGCCTGATTTTTGAGTAAAACATTTTTTGTACCTTTGTTATAACAAATGTACTTGTTTATTGCATTCTTTAATTCAATATTAAACATTTTTTTAATTCTCATATTTTGTGCAACTATTTTTCTTTTTAGAAGTAATTGAAAGATTTTTGTTTTAAGTATTTTATAGAGGCTGAAAGAACAAATGTATAGCTTTGGCTTTATTATGGGTAAAGGCTCAAAATGAGAGTTTTATTAGAGATAGTCTCAGCTTTCCTGGAACTCCTCTTCACTTTGGTATTCACTGATTCTAAATAACAAAAGTATTTTACTTACTTCTTATTTTATTAGCCTAATTGTTAGAGTACAATGACTGTCCTGAACTAATTTCTCTTTTGGAAAACAATGCACTTGACAATGTCATAGTATTCTCAGTTGAAAGCAAGCTGTTTTTATTCCCTGATTCAAGAGGTATGATTGCTCTCTCTAGCAGCCCTGACTCTTTCTTTCATGTAAAATGGATACCATCCTGCTAAAACCACCTTAGCATCTGCTGTTGGGAGCTGGGTGTTGAGGCATAATTACTGATCCTTTTGTTGTTGTTGTTATTGTTGCCTTGTTTTAAAGCATGTGTTTTGACTAATCTAAAGTCACTGTTTTATTAAATACTTGAGCATAAGCATCAAGGAGTTAAAAGGGTTTAGTCAGGGCCCCCTGCACTATTCATATGGAGATTATATACTTTAGAATAAATATGTCTGTCTGTTGGACTTACTCTAGTCACCCTTGGGATAAGCGTTTTGTAAGAACACTGGTATGTAAGTGATGCACGCCTAATTTGTCACAGATTTATGGGCTGGCTTAGGGCCCTCATGCCACCGTGACCTTAGAGTATGTTTGGTCCCTCAAAATAAAGTTTTATTTGTACCACTGAAAATAAAACTTGTCACAACTTACATTTTCTGGAGAATTTTCATAGTGTAACTCCAGTTTGGTGACATTGCATAAATTATATCTGTAAACCACATTTCCATGTCCTTCATTATGTGTGTTTTACATAGACTAATCATTCTGAACTTTTAGGGGATGTAATGTATCTGGCGTAAAAATAAAATATGATTATGTATTTATTTATTT
>CAUYON010127448.1:0-19315 GCA_963573935.1 Arctocebus calabarensis | reverse complement strand
TTTTTTTTTTTTTTTTTGAGATTATTATTATTTTTTTGAGATCTTTAAAATATGAGAATGGAGCTTTGACACAATTTGCATTAAAATTATATATTGCTTTGGGTAGTATAGACATTTTAACAATGTTGATTCTTTCCAGCCATGAGCATGGTATGTTTTTCCATTTGTTAACATTTTCAGCTATTTCTTTTCTTAAAATTTCATAGTTCTCTTTATAGAGATTTTTCACATCCTTTGTAAGATAAACTCACAAATATTTCATCTTCTTTGGCACTACTGTGAAAGGAATAGAGTCTTTGAATGTTTTTTCTGCTGGGCTATTGTTGGTATATATAAAGGCTACAGATTTATGGGTGTTGACTTTGTAGCCTGAGACATTGCTGTATTCCTTGATCACTTCTAAAAGTTTTGTAGAATTCCTAGTGTTTTCCAGATATACAACCATATCATCTGTGAAGAGTGAAAGTTTGATCTCTTCTGATCCTATGTGGATACCCTTGATCGCCTTTTCTTCCCTGCTTGCAATGGCTCAAACTTCCATTACGATGTTGAAGAGCAATGGAGACAATGGGCAACCTTGCCTGGTTCCTGATGTAAGTGGAAATGGTTTCAATTTAACTCCATTCAATGCAATATTGGCTATAGGTTTGCTGTGAATGGCCTCTATCAGCTTAAGAAATGTCCCTTCTATACCAATTTTTTCAGTGTTCTGATCATGAGGGGATGCTGGATATTCTCAGAAGCTTTTTCTGCATCAATTGAGAGAATCATATGGTCTTTATGTTTTAATTTGTTTATATGCTGAATTACATTTATAGATTTACATATATTGAACCAGTCTTGAGGCCCTGGGATAAAGCCCACTTGGTCATGGTGAATAATTTGTTTGATGTGTTGTTGGATTCTCTTGGTTAGTATCTTGTTAAATATTTTTGCATCGATATTCATTAGTGACATTGGTCTATAGTTTTCTTTTCTTGTTGGGTCGTTACCTGGTTTAGGGATCAGGGTGATGTTTGCTTCAGAGAATGTGTTGGGTATCATTCTTTCTTTTTCTATATTCTGGAAGAGGTTTAGTAATATAGGAACTAGTTCTTCTTTAAAGGTTTGGTAGAATACTGATATGAAGCCATCTGGTCCCGAGCTTTTCTTTTTAGGGAGATTTTGTACAGTTGATGCTATTTCAGAACATCACATAGGCCTGTTCAACATTTCCACTATGTTCTGGCTAAGTCTTGGTAGGTGGTATGCTTCCAAGTATTGATCAATTTCATTCAAATTTTCATATTTCTGAGAATAAAGTTTCTTGTAATATTTGTTAAAGATTTTTTGAATTTCTGAGGGGTCTGTTGTTATTTTGTCTTTACCATTTCTGATTGATGAAATAAGAGATGTCACTCTTTTTTTCCTGGCTAGGTTCATCAAAGGTTTATCTATTTTATTGACCTTTTCAGAAAGCCAACTTTTTGATTTATGGATCTGTTGTATAATTCTTTTGTTTTCAATTTCATCCAATTCTGCTCTAATTTTGGTTATTTCTTTTCTTTTGCTTGGTTTGGGGTTGGAATGTTCTTCCTTCTTCAGTTGCTTAAGATATCCCATTAAGTTGTTAACTTCCTCTCTTTCTATTCTCTTGAGGAAGGCTTGCAGTGGTATAAATTTCCCTCTTAGGACTGCCTTTGTAGTATCCCAGAGATTCTGATAATTGTCTTCATTGTCATTTTGTTCCAAAAATTTGGTAATTTCCTTCTTAATCTCGTCTATGACCCATCTATCCTTCAGCATAAGGTTATTTAGCTTCCATGTTTTTGTATGAATATGCAGATTCCTGTTGTTATTGAGTTCAACTTTTATTCCATTATTGTCAGAGAAGATGCAAGGAATAATTTCTATTCTTTTAAATTTGCTGAGGTTAGACTTGTGACCTAAAGATGTGATCAATTTTGGAGTGTGTACCATGGGGTGCTGAGAAGAATGTGTATTCAATTTTATTAGGATGAAATGTTCTGTAGATATCTGTCAAATCTAGTTGTTGAATGGTTAAGTTTAAATCTAAAAATTTTTTATTTAGCTTCTTTTTGGAGGATCTGTCCAATACTGCTAAAGGAGTATTAAAATCTCCAACTACTATGGAGCTGCAGGAAATCAAATTACTCATGTCTATTAGAGTTTTTCTTATAAATTGAGGTACATTCTGGTTGGGTGCATAAATTGTAATAATTGAAATCTCATCATATTGAGTAGTACCTTTAACAAATATAAAATGTCCATCTTTATTCTTCCTTAATTTGGTTGGTTTAAAGTCTATTGTATCTGCAAATAAGATTGCAAAACCTGCTTTTTTCTGTTTTCCATTTGCCTGGAATATAGATGAACATCCTTTCTCCTTGAGTCTAAATTTATCTTTTAAGGTAAGATGAAATTCTTGTATGCAGCAGAAATCTGGCCAGAGTTTTTGTATCTAGTCAGCCAACCTATGCCTCTTTAGAGGACAAGTTAAACCATTCACATTAATTGAAAAGAATGATAAATCTTCAGAAAGTCCAGTGGACATTTTTAATCCTTTCATCACCTTGGAAGTTGAAATTTGATACAAAGTTTCTGGGTGAGTTTACTTTTGTGGTGGAGGATTTTGCTGGTCATTATGGAGGATAGGTCTGAGAATATCCTGGAGAGCTGGTTTAGTTATAGCAAATTTCTTCAACATGTGGATGTCATTGAAGTATTTAATTTCTCCATCATAAATGAAACTCAGTTTAGCTGGGTACAGGATCCTGGGTTGAAAGTTCTTTTCTTTTAGGAGGTTAAACTTTGATGACCATTGTCTTCTAGCTTGAAAGGTTTGATCAGAGAGATTTGCATTTATTCTAATATTCTTCCCCTTGTAGGTAATGGATTTCTTATGGCTGGCTGCGTTCAGAATTTTATCTTTCATATTAACTTTAGTGAACATAATTATGATCTGCCTGGGGGATGTCTTATTCAGGTTGAGTTGTGCTGCTGTTCTGAAACTGTCTGCTATCTGCATTTCAGAATCTCTTGGCATGTCGGGAAAGTTCTCTTTCATAATCTCATAAAGAAGAGACTCTGTGCCTTGTGACGCCACTTCATTGTTTTCAGGTATCCCTATAAGGCGAATATAGGTTTTCTTCGAGTAGTCCCAGAACTGTTTGAGAGAATGATCTGTTTTTGCCTTCCATTTCTCTTCCTCTTTGGAGGTTTGGGAGTGTTCAAAACCTTTGTCTTCCATGGCAAAAATCCTTTCTTCTGCTTGCTCCATTCTGTTACTGAGGGATTCTACTGTATTTCTCAGATCTTTGGGCTGCAACTTCTTGCCTCAACATGTCAAAATCTTTGGTCATTTTGTCTTTGAATTCGTTAAATTCTTGAGACATCTTTTGGGTCATCTTTTGGATTACTGCTTGAAATTCTAATGCCATCTTTTCCTCCATTCCACTGATGTTATTTGCTATCCAGACTCTGAATTCGATTTCTGGTATCTCAGCCATTTGCTTATGCAAGGGATCTTGTGCTGTATCTGCTTTGTCGTTCCTTGGGGGAGTTGATCTACTCTGATTATTCATATTGCCAGAGTTTTTCTGTTGATTCTGCCTCATGATTATTTTTCACTGTTGCCTATGACCATCCTCAGAGTTGGGAGGTGTCTCTCCCAGAACAGACCAGGGCAGGGTCACTCTGTTGTTGCTAGATCTTTGTAGGGAGTGACCCTGTGTAGCTCCTCTGGGACTGCCCCACCCAGGGAGTTCTGGCTGTGGGAGCAGCTCTGGAGAGTGGCACACTCATATCAAGCAGCATGGTGTGGGATGGGGCACCCAATGGCCTGTGCCTCCAGCTGTCTCTGGCTGGGAGGAGGGCTCCAGAGGTAGGTCATGAGTCACGCAGCCTCTTGAGTCCCTGGCCAATGGGCAGGGCAGGTGCAGAGGCAGAGAGGGTAGGGGAAGAGGCAGGTTGTGTGGCTCCCAGAATTCCTTGCCCAGGCAGGCCAGCAGTGGCCTGGAGTTTCCTGGCAGAGTCTTTAGCTGCTGCAAGTGGAGGACCAAGTCCTGGAGGGCATGATTCAGAGCCAGGTATGCTTCCCAGGCCTGCAGCAGTCCAAGGCCACAGGGCTCAGATTGGTGCCACACAGGAGTCCCAGTGGACTTCCTGGCCACTGCTAGCAGCTGGCCAAGGCCTGGTGGGGTGCCAATCAGGGCTGGGAGAGTTCCATGGAGTACCTGGCCGCTGCTGGTGGTGGGCCAAGGCCCAGCAGGTGCCAATCAGTGTGTAGGGGTTCCAGTGGAGTGGAGTTCCTGGCTGCTGTGGGCAGCAGGGCTGGGGCACAGATCGGATCCAGGTATGGTTTCCAGCAGATGGCAGGCCGAGGCTGGTGTGGCATAGATTGTCACAGCATGGGAGTCCCAACAGAGTTCCTGGCTGCTGCTGGCGGCAGGCCAAGGCCTGTCAGGGTGCCCATCAGGGCTGCATGGGAGTGCTGGCGGAGTTCCTGGCCACTGTTGGCAGCGGGCCAAGGCCAGGTGGGGGTCCTGTTGGAGTTCCTGGCTGCTGCTAGCAGTGGGCCAAGGCCCATGGGCTGCAAATCAGGTTGCGTGGGGGTCCTGGCAGAGTCCCTGGCCCAGACGTTGGCAGGGGCTCAGTGGGCCCTGGAGTCTGTTACCTGGCCTACCACCTAGTCCAGCAGATAGGGAGCATGGGCACTGCTCAAGTCTTCCTCCATCAGTTTCAGAAGAGGTCATGTTTCTGGTAAGTAAGGTAAGGAAGGAAGGGTGTCCTGGAAGTTCAGAATGGCAGAAAACTTTAGTTCAGTTTTTATGCCTGAAGCTTGGTTTCTTGAAGTCACAGCTTGTCTCAGAAGTGACCTGCAGATATCATTTCTCTCTCTCAGCTGGGCTCCGTCTTCAGCTCAATTGGGCAGTTTCTGGAGGTTATTTTTCCTTTTGGACAGAAGCCTCTGTTGGAAGCTGCTTCCAGTTGGCCATCTTGCCCCTCCTTCTGTGTTTCCCATTTCTATTCTCTGCTTTTTAGCAATGTGACATTGGAGAAGTTACTCTTGAGTCTCAGTTGCCTCTTAAAGTGAGGGTAAAAACACTCATTGTGTACAGTTATAAAATTTTATAAAACATCTGTACAAACACTTGAAAGAGTGGTGGGTACAACTGCTATACCTGGTGAATACATGTACATCCTGTTGTAATTGTAGTCACTGTGTACTTTGGAAAAGTTTCAGTGGTAGTATGTGCTCACTGATTGGTAGGTACTACGTATTGTTACTGTCAGCTTCAGACTCATTTGCTGGTGAGGTATATTGGATCTGATCAAAAGTAACTTTCTTGGATCATTGCCCGTCCTTGGAGCCTAGTTTCTGCCCTTGCTACTCTTCCCTACTCCCCAGAAACCTCTCTCCGATGAAACTAAAGATATCCAGAGCAAGCTGTATAATTATCTAATGAGCGTTCATTTGGGTTTGCTGTGAATCTCTTTTTGCAAAAGTTCCAACAACTTGATGTGGTCAGCCTCTGCCCACTCCAGGGAATCTTGTGGTCAAATATATTCCAAAGCAGGCTGTGCTGACAACATTACAATGGACCTGTATCAGTTTGCCTCCAAATAGTTTTTCTATTTTCTACTGAGGTGAGTTGCATTTCATCCAGGTTGCTTAGAGTACTGCCTCTGTCAATGAGGAAAAACCCAAACTTAGGCTTACAAAAAAAAGGTTCTCTGGTGTATATTATTTCAGTCTCTCATTAAAAAAAAAAAAAAACTGTGTTTTTGCTTCCTGAGTATAGTAAACATATTCAAGCCTACCACTTTCTTTACCTCATGGGCTTATCACAACCACACAGTCCAATATAGTAGCCATTAGTCACAGGTGGTTATTACTGAGCTCTTTAATTGTGATTAGTCTTATCTGAGGTCTACTGAAATTTTAAATGTGTTACTTTGTATGGAAGAAATTTTAAATATCACTTAATTTTTAGACTGATTATGTCAAAATAATATTTTGAATATATTAAGTTAAAAATATTGATTTGTTTACTTTTTTAAAGGCTTCTAAACAACTCACAAGTTTCCTGAGGGCCAGTCCTGGTCTATAAATCTATAGTTTATTCTTTTTATTTATTTTTTTAAATTTTAGAATATTATTGTGGTACAAAAGTTTATATAAATTGCTTTTTACAGTTTGAGACAAAGTTGTAAGTGTGCCCATTACCCAGATATTTTTACTTTTGTTAAATATGTCCTCAAGGGAACTTAAAATTATGGATGAGGTTTACATTATATTTCTATTGGATGACCCTGTGATAGAGTCTATGGATCTGAGCAATATAGGGATATAAATTTAACTGCATTGTATCCTCCAGTAAAATTGAAGACAATGCCAAGAAGTAGGGAGGCAATTACTTGATAGAAGGGCATAGAAAAAATATACTTTGCGAATGCAAATGAATTTCATAAAGACCCCTAACTATCAGTAGCTGACTGTAGGAAACCTATTGATCAAAATCATAAATAAGAAACATTTATGATCTATAGTACATGGCACTGTGTGAATTGTAGATACATTTTGTAAATTTCAAATGATGTCAATATTTACATGAGGATGAGTTGAACACGGTGGTGATATGCATGATTCTCTAACCCCAAAGTAATAAAATGATTACTTTGTCAAACTGAAGAGGGGAGAGTTCACATACATGAGAATCTGTGTCTGAAATGACTTCTATTAGATATCAAGGCAATAGCAGGGCTGCAATTCTTAGTGGTTAAACAGCAGGGATACTATTCTTTCAATTTTAGAAGCCTTATTTTTAATTTATGCATTTTATTGGTCAGGATGCTATTGGAAAAGTAGAGCCACTGGGAGCTACATTTATTCATTCATTCATTTATGTGTAGTAAGGGATTTGTTTCAGGTGTTTGACTTTATGTAATTATGAAAATGGGAGTCAATTAGGTAGTCTCTGTGCAGTGTGCTAATGTTTAAAATCCCTAAGAATAAGGGAAGATGGATGTAAAGTGGAGGAGAACAGGAACAAGCTGGAACTGACAGTATCAGTTCTTATTAGTTCTTATTGTCTCTTAACTTGATGGAATGTGTTTTCTGTAGAAGCCCGGGCTCTTCATTAAGGATCCACACACAAACACACAGCTCTTAGAGAAGCAGAAGGAGAATTCAGAAAGGGGGGAGAAGTTGTAGGACTACCCACTGTTTATACCAACAATATGAGCCAAACGATGAATGACAATTTGTGCACCTACAAAAGTAGCTGTCTCTTCACTTTCAAATCTTGCACAGGAGGTTTTCTGTAGCTCAACCTAAGTAGACCTAAGACACTTCCTGTTTTTCTTTTATTTTCATGCATGTTTTTGAATATAATTGCAACTATTATCTCTTGGTAAATCTCTGTTGTTATTTATTTTGGACTTGTTTTTATTTTTCTACAACCCTCTACCTTTTCCTTCCTATATTTTTATCCATTAGTCTCTTGCCTATTTGATTGCAACACGCTATTTTCCTCCTATATGACCTACACACTAATTGCTTTTTAAAGATTTTTTTTAAAATCCATTTGCTGAACATATTTTATTTTGTGGTCTCTATTTCTAATTTCAAAGAGACCACAAGACAATTTAGTTTTCTTCTTCTAGAAAACAAATATATCAACTTAATAGAAAAGTTATATGGTCTTATATTAATGTTTTCTGTGAGTATATGGTCCTAATGGAAAGGAGGTCTGTCTTTTGAGGACTAATCAATATATAAAGTGATTGATGATGCTGGACTCTAATGAATGAATGCCTTGCAGCAGATCTAGCAGCTGCCATGTGTCAGCTCATGCCACCATGTGACATTTGGCCAGCACCCTGTATGTTTTTCTCTCCTTGTTTCACTCTTTCACATTTTCCAGGTTGAAGCTTGCCTCATACATGTCAGAGAAGATATCCTCCTCTAAAATTAAGGGATCTCTAGAAATTATTCTGTCTCAGGCATTTTTTTTCAGAGACTTTTTAAATCGCCATTTATTTGTATCTATTTCTTAATCATTAAATGGGAAATTACCCATACAGATGTTGCTATTATCTTGTCATACTTTAGTGTTTACCAAATTAATTGGATATTGTCCTTTTGCAGTTTAAAGGCATGGGGGGTTGAGTTTGGAAGGAGGTTGATTTGAAAGTGCCAAGCCTTGTTTAATGTGCTCATGGGAGCATCCCTCAAAATGGGAGAATGGATTTTCTGGAGAATAGTAAAGGATAATGGAGTGCTTCAATGGAGAAACACAAATGTCACAAGAAACAGAGAAAGAGAGAGTTACAAACAAAATGTATCTGCTTCTTAGCTTAACTGGGACAGGCCCTCTACTGCTGTGTGGCTTCAAAGAAAACCTCAATCCTGAAACTTATAATTAGTTAGATGTATCTGGGTCTTGCCTATCTCTATAAATTCAGTCTCTCTGGGTAGGATTGGTAGTGGAGATCTTAATCTGGGGGGGGTAGACTGTTCATAACTGGATGTGTTCTCCTGTACTCACAAGCCTACCCACACTGTACTTGCATACCCACTCACAAAACCAGGTTGGAAACACATGAGTTACAGTAATATAGCCACTTTACATTGCTGTGAATTTTAGAATTCACAGTATTTTCACATATATTATGTCTGAATGAGGAGAATAAAAGTAAGAGTTAATAACCATAATTAGGAGGAAATATAAGGAGGGAGAACAGGAACAATAAGAGAATAGATAGGGAAACGGGTGCCAAGTAGCTAAAAAGTAAGAAACACAGACAATGTCTGTTAGCTGAGCAAACTTGGTACCTTATCAGTGATCTACTCAACTGATGACTAATGTTTTCTGTAAATGCTCCAAATCATCTTGAAGAGATGCAGCAGATGAGCAAGCAAGAATTCATAGTCTAGACTCCAAAATTAGTTAAGAACATTTATAAAAAAAATAGTGCAAAGACTTTAGAAATGAACGGCTGTGCAGGCTGCTATTACTAATTTCATGTGAACTGTGACCTAAAAGTACTCTTTAAGTTTGTAAGGTTTGGAATACTAGTGAAAGTCCGCAGTGTTTCACATGGGTCTTTGGCCATGGGGAAGCAGGACCTGACAGCCCCCGGGCTGTCAGCTCATTCAGTATTCAGGACTTGGAGGGTGGAGAGGAAATGGGCAACCAATTTGAGCATCCCAGCCAATCTGCTACCCAACTATGCAAAGCCGAGAATAGTCCAAACTGACCTCACTGACACAGCAGTCACGTAACTTGTGCTAATTTGCTCGTGAGGGCAGAGTAAACACTGCTGCAGGTCTCCCCACTCTGTCTCCAGAAAGCTGACGTCAAAGGGAAAAAAAAATAGCCACCCATCCCCTATGAGAGTTGGCACCACTTAGTTCCTCATGTGCCGATCTCATGTAGATTTGATACCTTCTTTTTCCTAGTTTGTGGTGGTTCTGTCAAAACTAGGATGATTTCAACCTCAGTAATGAAGCTCTTTTCTCTTGACAAGCTGTGCAGGATCTCTATCTAAGCACCTTTGCAGAAATGTGGCAGTTAGAGCAATAGGCTTCATGAGACTCTTCAGATCTGTTGTGACCTTCTCCATGGTGTGGGCTTCCATGATGTGAGAAATGAAAACAAAAACAAAAGCATACAAAAACACATGTTTTTGGTCCCAAATCTCCCCTAAATATAGGCATTCTAACTGGGCTTGAGTTTCTTCACCTTCAATGTGAGATGCTGCTGCTGAGTTGTTTCCAAGCCTACTTAGGTTCGGGTAACTTGTGCTAAAGAGCTCATAGACATACTTTTTGTGTACAAATACTAAGTGTATGCATCTTTCCTCTAACACTGCTAGCAGACAAGGGGTCTTCAAAATAAGCTAAAACTTTCTTTACATATGACAGATTTTGAAGAGCTTTGGACTAATCTCTTGCAACATATCAGTAATTCTATTACAAGAAAACCTACCGGTGTGTAGGTTTGTCAATACTAAAAACTGGATGGATGTTGTGGGTGGTTCATGGAAAAGGGAGGGGTGTGCAAAAGCTGTGAATACAGAGGTGAGCTAGTGAAATAGTGGCTTCTCCATCACTGCCAGAAGGTGTTAGGGCCCAGGGTGTGTGGCAGTAACACAGGATGCTCCCTCAGGAATGTGTAAATGCCAGGTCATTAAGAATCCTGGAAATTGAAGATCCAGTCTAGGAGACAAACTGCCCTTCACCCTGGTAGGCAAGTGTCAGAGGCTGGCAGGGCTGATAGAGTGAAGATGAGTCACAACCATTTCTTCTTCAGGTAGAATCTTTCACAGAGAAGCTCTCAGCACAAGGCCAGCTTAATACTGAGTTGCTTAGGACAGACTTGAAAGGTTTATGATGAGTTTCACTATAGTAAGATGCCATGAGTTCCATTGGTGTCACACACTATGTCCTTCCTTATAAATGTCTTGATTAAGTCATGTCTACATGCAAACTCTGAAAACTTATAAAGAGGAGAATGTTACTTTTATATAATCTTCTTATATTTTCTGTTCACTGGGGAGTATCATTTTACAAATGGTCCTTATTTAGGTTTGGTTATGTGTGTTCAATCTTGTCTTATGCATGTTAGGGAAAAGCCACAAAAATAAACTGAGTAGGAATTTTCTGTGGTTATTTCGCCATTTATCCACCATCATATTTCTGGTGCTATTTTTACTTACAACTATGCTCATTATAATGACTTTGAGAAATATGGAATACAAGGCAAAAATCATATTGTCAATTAGTTTCTGGACTAGAGGCCACTGCTTTTGACATCTGAATCTACTTTTTTTCTAGTTGTTTTCTTTGGCTTTGTAAATGAGAGAAAATGTCATTAGCAAATATTTTCATTTTTAAAATAGGCATGATTCTTTTTGCCCCTTATTAAAGAGAACTGTAATAAGCTAGCACTTATTCTTAGCAGTTTTTGAAGTAGACCAAACATGCCTTGGATGTTCATATTTTCAGCTTTTCCCTCTCCCCTACCCCATTCCAACTGCCTTACATCACAGGCATTTGACCCTCTTCCTCACTGTATTGCACTGGTTATTGTACCTCTCTTTGGCCTGTTGTTCCTTGATAGATATCCCCCTACCCCAACGTTAGGTAGCATGCAAAGTTCTGATAATTAAGTTTGCAAATTCATCATAGAAAAAGTACTGTATACCTCATTGCTGAATATCACTATAATCACTTTCAAAGTACTCAACTCCCCTTGGCCATCTGAAATGTGTCATATTACTTCACGTGAATATAGTGATATTTAACCATGAAGTAATATGACATATTTTCTAGGATGACTCTGTGAACTTAATTGTACAACTTTGGCATACATATTCAAATGGGAATTTTTAGAAAACCAGAGGCTTTTCAGAGCTTACACATATGATCCACTGATGTGTATTAACAGGTCCCCAAATGCTACCACATCATAAAAGGCTCACAACATAATTTAGTGCTTCTAATCCTTTTAAAGTTAATAAGGCATTAACTGATAATTTGTTTATGAAGAACTGAGAACTTGCCTAAAAAATGTGGACCAGTAGATACCAGAAGAAAAAAAAAGTCCCCAAATTTCAAGGGGAGTGATCCGGGGACAGATGTCAAGCAGGTAGAAGCCCTACCAAGTGACAAATTCTAGAATCAATGTTAACACGAAGTAGGTTATGTTCCATGATGACCAGAGAGCCAGGTGTTGGTGTGGATATACCCAGGAATAGGAACAAGTAAGGATATAGTGTCCAGAGGAGAAAATTCATCTTTCCTTTACTTGTAGTCATATATATTTTATATAGAGCCTTGGTCCTTTTTGCTTTAGAGACTTAGGTGGAAATTCAGTAATTACTCATTATCAATCTCTCCAATTATAGTAATTTTGTAAGCAGGGTTTTTGGAACATTATTTTTACCCAATTAATGTTGGGAAAGTTTAGAATGAATGAGTAAACACTTTTTGTATGCATTTGGTTACTGGAAAGATAAAAGCATAAAGAAGGTATTTTAATACACATGTATCAATGATAGTTGAACTGACATTTTTTATGGGGAAATGAAAAGTTACTCTGAGAATAATGTGAACAGAGAATTATTGCTTACTACTCTTCTCTTTTTCTTAATTTCAAGTTCTTCTTCGTCTTGTTCTCCTCCTCAATCTCTTCACCTTTTAATCAATTTATTTTTTTTCTGTGGCCTTTTACTTTTCCTTGGCACTTGTTACTTTTTGTTGGCATTTCTCTACTACCTTCACCTTCTCCAGAGAATGAGTATGGGAGGTTCTAATATAAGAATATACAATGCAATCTGTCCTTTGCAATTCCAGACTTCTCAAGTGTGGGGGGATAAAAGAGCTATAAATTGATGATGTTAGTAATGTTGGTGTTTTTAATAATCACTGCACCTCAATGATCCAGGCATTGATATAGGACACAAAAATTGCATGTTGATTATGAAAGATTAAAAACATAAATAACAAAAGAAAGGGGATGTCTTAGCTTGGGTTCTTCAGAAGATAGATCCTGACCCAAAGACTTAAATGCAAATATTTTATTGGGAAGTGAAACACAAAGAGATGGGAAGGAGGGAAAGTGGGAGAGCCAGAACAGAGATGCATTATGAAACGGGCCGCTACTATAAGTGACCAGTTGTTTGAGTTTTCAAGTGTGCCTAACAAGGCATGAGAAATGCATGTACAGACTACCAACATGTGAGAACGAAAGGGAAAACAAATCCATTGACTTTCCTTACTCTTTAGATTTTCCTTACTCATTGGATTTTTTTCAGAATTTTCATTTTTTTTTTTTACACAGAGTCACACTGTATTGCCCTCAGTAAAGTGCTGTGGCTATCACAGCACACAGCAACCTCAATTTCTTGGGCTTAAGCAATTCTCTTGCCTCAGCCTCCCAAGTAGCTGGGACTACAGGTGCCCACCTGAATACCCAGCTATTTTTTAGAGATACACTGGTCTCATACTCATGAGCTCAAACAATCCACTGGCCTTGGCCTCCCAAGTGCTGGGATTACAGGCGTGAGCCACCGTGCCCACCCTTTTTCGGCATTTTCAATGTGCATAGTTGTACCAAGAAGGTTCCTAAAGGGTCCACTTATTAAAGAAGTTCCTGGAAAGAAAGTGGACATGTGTGATCCTAAAAAAAGAGGTACTGTCTGATTGTACCACTGTGGAGTAGGGTGGCCAGAATGAGACTTCTGAAGATAAAAGAAGTTGAAGTGGTACAAATGAAATGTGTAAAACAAAGGGGAAGGAGTAAATTTAAAAAAAAACAAAACTGAAGCCAGATAAGGAAGACCAGGAAAAAAGACAAAAATAACTGACTAGCTATGTGACCTTTTACAATGCAATCTATCTCTGGCAATTTTAGACTTCTCAACTGTGAAAAAAAGGAAGTTGCTCTCGCTCAGTGGTTCTTAATGTTGGCTGAACATTGAAATCATCTGGGGATCTTTAAAAATACTAATGCCCATGTCCTAAACACAAATATTCTGATTTACTTTGTCTCTGGTGCAGACAGAACATTAGAATTTTTTTAAAAAGCTCCTTAGGAAATCCTAATTTATAGACAGGACTGAGAACCAAGGGTGTAGAATCTCCAAGGGCTTATTCTGTTATGATAGTCTTTAATTCTATCTGCTGTTTTAAAATGTCTAAGGAAAAATAATCTCCAGTCATGTTTTCAACCAGATATTGTTTATAAGAACTTCCAACTCAGTTAACTTAAGCTACTATTCTGCCATTTGAAAATCATACATCAGTTCAGTACATGATTATAGATTTCTTAATTTTAGACAAATTATAGGTTGAATTAATTACTTCAGTTGGCCTTTGATTAATATGTTTTTGTTTCTACAGAATAAGTCTGTTGCAATTTCGATTGGCTATGTAGTCTAGTTCTTTGGAACATCTGCCTTGTAATCTTTCTTCTTGCCAAATTCTTTGGGAGAAATTGCTAACTGGAAACTTTTTTTTCCTGTTTTGCAATAATTGGACTGATATTCAGTCATTCTTCCCTAAAAATATAAAATATGAAGTAGACAAAAGTTTTAAAAATAAAAAATATAGAAAGCATAGAGATACAAAAAAGAATTCCCATATATCCACTACCTATAGGAAAAAAGAATATTTTTATTACACCAAAATTCCCTGTGAATATACTCTTGCCATCCTAAACTCTTTCATTAATATTGCTCAAAAGCAGCCATCATCCTTTTGTGTTTATGATTCTTTGAGAGAGAAAGAGAGAGAAAGTTCATGCTAATATATATAAATACACATACACACACATATTTCAGGTTGATATGAGTGTATAAATGACTTGGTTACATAAATTGCTTTTGGAAGGTTAAAGTCCACATTAAAGTTGTGTCTTATGCCCATGCCCAGAAAGTGTGCCACATGCCCATGCAATATTCTGGTTGGGTGGGAACTTAATCAACTTTTTCTCCCCTATTTGAATTTAATTTAGTTTTATCTCTCATGTGGCTATTAATCCACTTCTTTCAAGTTGGTACAAAGTATACATGAAGTTTGTGATGCTTACTTTTACATCTTGTTATAACTTTTCTTAGGAGAATATTCTCCAAATCCATCCAGGTTGTTGCAAAAGATACAAAATCTCCCTAAATTTTATGGCTGAATAGTATTCCATGGTATGCATATACCGCAATAATACATTCCTGGGCTAAAAGGCACTTGGCTTGTTTCTACATCTCTTGTGATTGTGAATTGATCTAATATAAACAGTCAGGTGCAAATGACCTTAAAGTGAAATGATTTTTTTTCTTTTAGATAGATAACTAGTAATGGGATTGGAGAATAAACTATTAGGTCTACTTTTAGTTCTTTGAAGAATCTTCATACTTCTTTAGAGAGACTGAACTACATTGCAGTCCCACCAATGGTGCATGAATATTCCCTTCTGTCCACACCCATGCTAGCATCTGTTGCTTTGGCAGCTTGTGATGCGGGCTATTCTGATTGGCATTAGGTGATATCTCAAAGTGGTTTCAATTTGCATTTCTCTGATGAGGAGGAATGAAGACATTTCTCTTTTAAAATCAGTGAGAAAAGATGAAGGGAGGTGACTGCTTTTTCAAATTTGCGGACAGCAATAGAAGTATACAAGAAACATAGAGGGGGGAAAAGAAAGATGTCAGCATTGAAGGAATAATACAGTACTTCAGTAACTATTCCCAAGTTATCTGACAAATAATTCAAAACAATTGTATTAAGAAAAGTTCAGAAAGCCACAAGAGAACACAACCATAACACAACAATGTTAGGAAAAAGAGTATGATTAAGGTGAGAGGCTCAATAAAGACATAGAAATCATAAGAAAAGATTAATCACACAAATTCAATAGAAAAATACCATGAATGTAATAAAATATATTAGGGGGCATTAGCCTCACACTTAACAGAAGCAAGAATCCGCAAACTCAAAAATAGGTCACTTGAAAACATCTGTTTAAGAGAATAAAGAAAAATTAATAAAAAGGAATGAAGAAAGCCTATGGGGCATATTAAACATCAACAAGACAGCTTATATTTGCATTATGGGTTTTAACAAGGAGAAGAGAGACAGAAAGAAATGGAAAGTTTATTGGAAGAAATAATTGCAAACATGGGGAGAAATAATGACATCCATGTACATGAAGCTTAAATATTCCTAAACAGATTCAAACCAAAGACCAATTTATTAAGATATGTTATAATCAAATTTTCAAAACTCAAAGGCAAAAATAAAATGAAATCAGCAAGAGAAATGAGGGTGTTAAGAGAAGACTTATAAGGCTATCAGCAATTTCTCAGCAGGAACATTGTTGGCCAGAAGTGAGTAGGATAATTATTCAAAGTGCTAACAGAGATTAAAAAAAAAAAAAAAGCAACCAAGAATACTTTACTCAGCAAAACTATATTTCAGAAATGAAGAAGTTCATCACCACTATATCTTTCTTAGAAGAGATATTAAAGGGAATTCTTGAACTGAAATAAAGGATACTAATTAGTAATTATGAAAGTATAAAAGTCACCAGTAAGGTAAGTATACAGTCAAATTCAGAATACTGTCATGTTATAATGGTGGTATGTAAGTAACTTGTATTTCCAGAATAAAAGTTAAAATAAAAAATCTATTACAAATCACTATAGACACAATAATTTGTCAACATATACATAATATAAAAAATGTAAATTGTAACTTCAGAACTATAACGTGTGTTAGGGATAAAATAGTAAAGATTGTGCAGATGATTAAATTAAGTTGTCAGTTTAAAATAGACTGTTAGAGCTATAAGATATTTTATGTAAAACTCATGGTAACTAAAACTATAATAGATATATAAAAGATAAAGAGAAAGGAATCAAAATATACCAATACATAAAATTATCAAATCACAAAGGAAATCAGGCAAAGGAAAAATAAAATAGCAAAGGATCCACAAAATAACAATTAATGAATGAAACAATTAATGAAAATGGTAATGAAACAATTAATGAAAATGGTCTTTACCTATCAATAGTTACTTTAAATGTAAATTAATTACATTCTTCAATCAGATGACTTAAGAGTGGACAAATGCATACAAGAGAAGCAAAAGCAAAACCGAAGTATATGATGTCTATAAGAGATTCATTTCAGCTTTAAGGAAATACACAGATTGAAAGTGAAGAGTTGAAAATATATTTTATGTATAAAGGACAAAGCAACTTCACCTTGGATACTAATCAGCTACATTGACTTCTTGTTGACTTTAGGATTTCTACTTAAGGTACCGTTATTGTAAATCCTGCCTATAAATTAAAATAATCTTGACCATAAATCTTGCCTTTAGAAGATTTGTGTAATATTCTCTCTTGCCTTACCTGAGAGATAAATTTCAATGTCCTACACATTCCTTCTTTATGTTATTTAAGTCTTAGGACTGGGGATAATGGCAAAGGATCCCACATTTTATCTCTCGGTCACCTAGGATATGGATTCTGTCTGTAAGTCCCTATTAAATGTTTCTTTCTGAGAAAACGAATATGTCAGCCTCTTTCTTTAGCTTTTCAGCTTTCTTGGCCTTTGGAGTAGGTTTCATAGGCCTGTTCAGTGTGGAATGCCATGCAGATGGAAACCCAAGGAGAGGAGAGGTAGTTATATTTTTGTCAAAGACTCCAAGTAAAAAAGTATAATAATAAAGAAAGTTATTACATAATTATAAAGAGATCACAGGTTCAATAAATAAGAGGGGTAAAACTATCATAAATATATATGAACCTGATGTTGGAGCATCTTAAATTGATAAGACAAATATTAAATGATCTGAAGAGAAATAGCAATACAGTTACAAAAGAATACTTCAAAACCCCATTTTTAACAATGGATAGGTCATCCTGACTGAAAATCCATTAAGGATATACTGAATGTGAGCTTTACTTTAGACCAAATGAAAGGAACTAACCGACATATACAGAACATTTCATCCAATAGCAGTAGAATATATATTCTTCTCAAGCACAAGTAAAACATTCTTCAGAAGAGATAACATGTAAGCCACAAAGCAAGTTATAATGAGTTTAAGAAGATTGAAATCATACCAAGTATCTTTTCTGGCCATAATGATATGAAACTGGAAATCAATAATAAGAGGAAATCTGAAAAAAATCACAAATATGTAGAATTAAATATACTCATAAATATAGTGGGTCAATAGTAAAAAAAAGGAGAACTCAAGTAAAATTAGAAATAAAAGAGGAAACATTACAACTGATACCACAGAAATACAATTATAAAAGCTACTATAAAAATTATAAACCAAAAAATAATTACCCAAGAAGAAATGGATAAACTCTTAAAACCCTACAACCTACCAAAACCAAATCATAAAGAAACAGAAACTATGTAAATCCATAATGAGCAAGTGGATTAAATCAGTAAACATACATTTTTCAATAAAGAAAAGCCCAGAACCTGATGGGGTCACCAGTGAATTTTTTCACACATTTAAATTAAAAGTGATGCCAATCACTCACAAATATTCTGAAATATTGAAGATGAGATAACTCTTCCAAACTCATTTTATGGGACCAACACTACCCTGATACAAAAGTCAAACGAGAGTACTACAAGAAAAGAAAATTATGGCTGGTATACTTTACTAACATAGCTGCAAAAAATTTTGATCAAATTCTAGCAAATTGAATTCAATAGCATTTTAAAATGATTATTTGTCATGATCCTGGGATACAAGGATGTTATAATATGTACATATCAATAAATGTGATACACCACATTAGCAGAATGAAAGACCAAAATCATATTATCATTTCAAAAGATTCAGAGAGAAGCATTTAGTAAAATTTAACATTCTTTCGTCATTAAAAACTCTAAGCAGAAAAGATATAGAAGAAATACATCTCAACGTAAGAAAGGTTATATATGACAAGCCCTCATCTAGCATCTTATTCAATGGTGAAAGTAAATCTTTCCTTCAAAGATCAGGAACTAGACAACGATGCCCATTGTAGCCACTTCCACTCAACTTAGTGCTAGAAATCCTAGTAAGAGCAATGAGGCAAGAAAAAAGGCAGACACATAATGAGGCAAGAAGTAAAATCATCTCTTTTTGGACATGATGTGGTCTTATACATAGAAAACTCTAAAGACTCCACCAGAAAAAAAAATGTTGGAACTAATAAATTCTGTAAAGTTCTAGGAAATCATCTCTTTTTTGCACATGATATAGTCTTATATATAGAAAATTCTAGACTCCACCAGAAAAAAAAAAAAAAAACTATTGGAACTAATGAATTCTGTAAAGTTGCAGGATAAAAAAAATCAATGTATAAAATGATTATATTTCTCTACACAAATAATGAAATACTGAAAAAGATGCTAACAATTCCATTTACAATAAAATCAGCGAAAATAAAATACATAGGAATAAATTTAATCAAGAAGTGAAGCTATAAAACATTCAGTTGAAGCTATAAAACATTGGAGAAAGAAATTTTAAAAGACACAAGTAAGTGAAGATATATCCCATGTTCATGGTTTGGAAGAAATAATATTATCAAATTTCCATACCAATGGTTTTTTTTTTTCTTTTTTTCAAAGATTTAATATTTTATTTATTTTATTTTTTTTTATAATTTTATTGAATCATAATTCTGTACATTGGTGCAATCATAGGGCACGATTCATATACATTCAGAAATGTTTTGATCGTACTGTTACAGTTAGCCTTCATGGCATTTTCTTGATCACTATATA
>CAUYON010127442.1:0-45386 GCA_963573935.1 Arctocebus calabarensis | reverse complement strand
TGCTTCATATACAATCAGAAATATTTTTATCGTACTGTTAGAGATAGCCTTCATGGCATTTTCTTGATCACTATATAAAGATATTGATACTCTACATTTAAAAAGTTTCACCAGTACCCTGTTAAGATGCACCGTAGGTGTGATCCCACCAATTGCCCTCCCTCCACCCATCCTCCCCCTCTCCCTTCCCCGTCCTTTCCCTTTTCCCTGTATTCTTGTGCTATAATTGGGAGACAGAGTCTCACTTTTTCACCCTCAGTAGAGTGGTAGAGTGCAATGGAGGTATCACTCAGCTCACAGAAACCTCAAATGCCTGGGCTTAGGCGATTCTCTTGCCTCAGCCTCCCAAGTAGCTGGGACTACAGGAACTCGCCACAACACCCTGCTATTTTTTTGTCGTTGCAGTTTGGCCGGGGCTGGGGTTGAACCCGCCACCCTTGGTGTATGTGGCCGGTGCCCTAGCCACTAAGCCACAGGTGCTGTCCTAAATTTAAATTTTTAATAAATTGTCAAATTATTTTCCAATATGGTTGTATTTTGTATTCTCACCAACAGTATAAGAAAATTCCAGTTATTGCACATCTTACCCCAAACTTGGTTTGACTGATGTTTTTAAATTTTTGACTTTCTAAAAGGGTTACAAGGATTCCTCATCGTGATTGTAATTTGTATTTTTTCTAATGACATGGAGCATTTCTCATTTGCTTGTGTGCTATTCTTACATTATCTTTGGTGAACTGTTTGGTTAGTCTGTCTTCCTTTTCTTATTAGCTTGTTTGTCTTGTATTGTAGTTTAAGAGTCTTATATACATAAATGCATATCTTTTGGCATATATTTGTTTCTCAGATATTTTCTTCTAGTCTGTGGGTTGCCTTCTCATTATTGTAAAAGTGACTTTATAAGAACTAAAGATTTTAATTCCACTGGTGCTCAAATTGTTGATTTTCTCTATTGTCATTCTCACTCTTTATGTCCTAGTCATTAAGATTTTCTCCTATCTTCTTTAGAGAAGGTTCTACTCATGTCTCTTGCCCATTGATGTATGGGATTGATGGCTTTTTTCATGTGGATTAATTTGAGTTCTCTATACATCCTAGTTATCAAGCTTTTTTCTGATTTAAAATATGCAAATATCCTTTCCCATTGTGTAGGTTGTCTATTTGCTTTGGTTTGTTGTCTCCTTAGCTGTACAGAAGCTTTTTAGTTTAACTAAGTCCCGTTTGTTTATTTTGTTGTTGTTAATCTTAATAAATTATTGAAGACTCCTAAATTATTGAAGACTCCATATTGACTAGCATGGCAGTGAGGGACCCCTGGGAGCTATAGTTATGGGTTATCCTAACCTTGGGAATATAAGGTTCTGTGAGAGAGAAAGAGTAATTATTGAAAACAGCTAGAACCTTCTACATAATAAAAGCTTACTTCCAATGGGGGAACGTAGGGGGGGACAATTTACCAGAGACTTGTTGAAAAACACAAAAAAGAAAACAGCCTCCTGCCTAGAACTTTATATCCAATGGTATTATCCTTCAAATGTGAAGATGAAATGAAGACTCTCAAATAAAACTGAGATAATTTCTCAGCAGCAGATGTGCCCTGTCAGAAACATTAAAAAATGTTCTTTGGGTAAAAGGCATATTATGTAAGTCAGAACATGGGTGTACATAAAGAAATAAAGGAACACGTACAAAGGCATAAATTAAGCTAAAAAATTTTTTTTTCTATTTTGAATTGACTTAATAACTGTTCAAAGCAACAATATATGAAGTGATTATGGCATATAGATACAGGAAATGAATAAGAGCAATGTCATAAGGGATGAGAGGAGGGAATTGAGTAATTCTGTTACAAGGAACTTGGCCTTACATGTGAAGTGGAATAGCGTTATTTGAATGTAGAATTATATTAGTTAAAAAGTATATATTGTAAACTCTGGAACAATCACCAAAAGATTTTTTTAAAATAAATATGATTGATTCACTAAAAGGGGAGATAAATGGAATTATATAAAACAAACAATTGAAACCAGAAAAACTCAAACACAGTTACACACATAGTTTATATTACCCCAAATCTATCAATAATCACTCTATTTTTATTTTTATTATTTTTATTTTTTTTGGAATTCATGTTTTATTTATTTATTTATTGAATCATAGCTGTGTACATTAGTTCAATCATGGGGTACAGTGTGCGGGCTTCACATACAATCTGAGATATTTTCATCAACCTGATTGACATAACATTCATGAGATTTTCTTGTTTACTATGTGAAAACATTTTTGATCCACATTTAGAAGTTTTCTCCTGACCCTTCAAATATGTACCACATTGGTAAATACACCATTTGAAAGACAGAAATTGTCCGAGTAGACAAAAATAAATGCAACTGTACATTCTCTATGAGAAATCCACTTTTTAGGGCAGATGGGTGTCCCACTCTTGCTCAGGCTGGTCTCAAACTCCTGAGCTTAAACCGCCTGAGCCTCCCAGAGTGCTAGGATTCCAGGTGTGAGCCACACACTGGCCAAAATTGGTCACTCTCAAGTAGTGTTTACTGAGTAAGGAAGAATTCGTTGTTCTTTATGTACATTAACTTACTTGGTCCTTCAAAACCTGATAAAGGAACTACATATATATTTTACATACAGGGAACTTCAGCACAGAGGAATTAAGTAACTTGCCTAAATTACACTGAAAGCAACCAATAGCACTGGAACTTGAACCTGGGCTATCTGATAACTAGAGGCATTACCTTTAACTGCTAGATATCCTTTTAATCTGTGGTATGAATGGCACAGATATGATTCTATGCCACAGTGTGATTTAAATACGAGATTCAGTTTTCAACTGGAACTCTAATCGTCTTTATTTTTCCATTATTTTACCAATGACATATGATCTCTGCAAAAGGCATACAAAATATATTTTAAAAAGTCATAAAAAATAAAGGAAAATAATCTAAAATCCCCTGACTTGGAACGGTCACTGTTAACACGCATAGATGTACCTATGTGAATGTGCATGAGTGTACACACGTTTTGTGTATGTGTTGCTCACTGTGTAACAGTCATCTTCACTTTCACTTGTATTCATCTAGCAGTATTCATGCCCAGCTCTTAACGAAAAGGATTGATTTAATACATATTAATTACATAAAAGTACTGTGAGTTTTTAGCCTCAATCTCTGTTTTTGGGTATTTTTATAAAGGAGTTTTTTTCTGTCTTAAACAAAACAGGAGCAGGAATGGAATGTTTGGTTTTCCTTTGTTAGAATAAATTCTTAGAAGTAGAATTTTTGGAGAAAGGGTAAACAGAGATCTTTAAAAAATATTTTAAACAATATCGACAAATTATTCTCTCATAAGGATTTATTTTCTGACGATATATACATATTCTTATATTCTTACAGTAATTTAATCCTATCTATTAATGTTCTTCTTAATCTTTACCAATCTGAGAGTAAAATGTGTTTATCTCAGGATATTTATTATTTTCATTGGCTTTTCTTAGTAACCAGACATCCAACATTCACTTTGGCTTTTCTTTGACAGACTTGCCTTTTATTTTTTACCCTGATTCAGATTTAATTTGGATTTTATTTTCTTTGCCTGATTTCCATTATTCTTGGAATTTCTTCTCACCTATGTAAAATTTTCTGTTTTCTTTTTAAATTAATATTTAAACGGTTGTGAGGAAGGTTTTTTGTTGTTTAGAACTGTTTTTTAGAAAGCTAAAGCTAACTAACTACTACCTCATTACTAATCTCAGCTAGATTTTGTGAATTCTTTATGTAACCAAATGACAATATAGTAGTAATGTTAGTTATCTCATTCAATCATTTTTTATCAAATTTTTTAAATATGCCATTGATTGGCTTAAAATTTATTGATTTAAAAATACCAGATTCAGTATTAGAAAACATTTGAAATGACAAAAGATTATTTAAAGTAGACCTCAGTCAAAGGTCCATAAAATGGTGATTTTTTCTCTTATCCTAATTTCTAATCATTAATTCCTGGTTTTATCTGTTTTCATCCAAATAGGTTCTAACTGTTTACATAATGAAAAGTCATAGCTATAGAAAACTTTATTTTATTCCAAAACACATTTTTAAATATCCCACCGATTGTTTAAAAACATGCATACATTATAAGGTAAACACTCAACATAATGACAAAAATAACAGCAATAAGTACATTTGACATGTGTCCTTTTTCTCAAAACACAAACAAAAATAAAAGCAAACAAAAACCAGGTTACGTTAAGTTTCTAGAAATAGTCCTCTTACCTCAGTGAGACACCTCAATAAGCTATCTGCTAGGTTTTCTTTTTAATTAAGCAAAACTGACCTCTCTTCCTCTGCCTCAGTAACTAGAAGAGAAAGAAAGCAAAGCAAGGCAGAACCGTGTGCCCTCCTCTCCCAGCCTGCATGCCCTCCGGCTGTGCTTCTCCTGGGGACTGTGCTGGATGGCCCTTTAGGAGGCACCATCGGTACTGCCTCCCCCTGTTAAACTCTCAGTTCAGCTTTTGTGTCCATACTTTCTGGCTGCTACACAATTTTCAAGATGCATAGTAGCCACTGTAGTACCCTGTCTCCCCCACTTCTATCCAACATGTGGCCATCTGTCATGAGTTTTATCAGTTCTCCAGCCTCACAATCCGGCATCACCTGCCTTGTGCTAGCCTTTCAGCAGCTACTCTTCAAGCTTCCAGGCCATTTCTCATCAAAGGACTAACCACTAAATAGAGCTAATCTTTCCGTAAAGTCCTGTGTATCTTTCTACATACACTGAAGAATCAACTTCATTCTTCTCTTAGTCTTTTCTTCATTCTTCTTTCTTGTCCTAAAGTGAGTAAAATTTTTGATAATGAAGAGAATCAGTGTACCTGGAAAAATCTGTAAAAGAAGAGCGAATGTGAAAAATCCAAATAAGTTTTAACTGTTCACAGTTCTAAACTCTGTGAAGGCAAATTTGTTTTCTTGTGGTTTGACACAAGTCTGTGATTAGGCTTTAACGTATCAGCCTAAATTTCAGTGTGATCTTCCCTTCTTAGGGGCTGCATTTTACTGTGTACCCAAAGACTAGTTTGCATCCCCGCCCAAATGAAAACTAAACGGGGGAGAGTATTGCAGTACCAGGGTTCATCTGGTTACTGAAGAGTATTATTTTCTAATATAAGACAAAAAGAAGAATGCTTTAATCTAGGAACAAAATAATATCATTAATGGTATAACTGAATATTTCAGTGATATTTCTAATTTTGTTCTGGCTTCTTGGTAGAGATAATCCTAGCTCTGTTGCCTTCAGTTGGACAGAATTATCATGTCTCATAAAGCTGTCAAGTTAATCTGAATCATAGATGTTTGACAGGCAAATAAAAATGAAAATTATTGTTGAAAAAGTTGGGGATTACAGATATCCTACAGAAATATACATGTGCAATTTAATAGTGATAATCCTTTAATTTAGATGAGCAGCGTTATCTGCTTTGATAATATTTTTTAATATCAAGGTCAGGATTTTATCTTCCAGATCAAAAATATTTTGAAAAATTATTACTTAGGGGACCTTATGCACACTTTGAAAGTAAAAGTAATGCTCTAACAGGTCAATTTTTTTTCTTAGAGATATGAAAGTGGAATTAGAAGCTATGATTTTATAGGTTAAAATAATCTCTTGAAGCTTATTTTCAATCACATTTTCTAACAAACTCAAACCACTCTGTCTCTCTTCAGGGAATTCATCACTATGGTTATTTCTGCACTCAACCTGTCCTTTTAAATCTCGAAAAAATGGAAGAACAATTTACAACATTAAGAATGTTTACTGAAGCTGTTTTAGGAAGCCTTGACCTTTAACTACAGCTCTCATATCCAGGCCTTGTGACTATTTCATTTTATAATGTAAGAAAAAATATAAAGAAAAGAAATAAGCAAATATAATTAAGTATGCTACACCATCATTTTAATCAGATGTGCTAATAGCTTTCATTTTTGTATTTTGATGATAAAATTAAATGGCTTTTTTATAATATATAATTTGAATGATCCAGTATGAATTCTTATTTCAGTGGGGATTGGAATTGCTGAGCATATTTTTATTGAACATTTTACATAATCTCTTTTTAGATATGAAACTGTGAAATTAAAGAATGAATAATACCAGATCCTAAAAGCATTGTTTTAATTAATGTTTTTATGATTTGAAAGTATAATTTCAGTGGTAAGGAATTGCTTTGCATCCCAGTCCTGCTTAGGATAAAATTTATATTTTGTAGAAATATTTAAATAGTAGGGAGTTCAATGATAAAAGATTGATTCACTATAGAGATGCAGAACAGAAGGATAAAGCATCTTCAAATACTGGTTTCTTTTACCTCTAAGTTTTAGTTGTAAAATACTAAAAATGCAAAAACATATGTACATATTATATATTTTATAGCATAAAAGGATTGCTAATATTATTTTAAAAACAATTTTTCAAAATAATACTTGCATATAACATTCATGCCTATATCCTTTGATAGTTCTGCAGACTGACTTTAAGGATTTTTTTCTCATCTGAATAACACATCCATGTTTTCTGGAATGAGCGGATATCTATACCTAGTTTGCACATGAGAAATCTGACTTAGAAAGGCAGATATATATTTTTAATGTCACACAGTTAGTAATTGATAGAACCAGGACTTAAAGGTTTATTGACTCTTAGGAAAAGATCCTTTAATGTTTCCACATACACCTCAAACTGTTCAACTTGGTTATATAAGGATGACATTTACAGTGCTATAGATTTTGATCTACAAAGAAACTATCTTAAGAAGTTCAAGTCAGCAGTATACACAAGATATATTGCCTGCTCTAAGCTGGCACTTTGCTGTTCCTGGATAAACACAGGTACAAGAAACTTTAGTTTAGATCTCGAGAGGCACACAGTGGGGAAGACAGGTAGATGAACAAAGCAGTGCAATGTAGTGACATTGGCAACTATTAAGGAATATACAAGAAACCCCAGAGGAGGGAAAAGTGTTTGGCTCTATTTGAGTTGAGCAGACGTCATGGAGAATATAATGTCTGAATTGGAATTTGAGGGACCACATTTTTCCATTACATATAAAAATACTTTACTTTACTTACAAAAAGCAAGTTGCCCAAGTTGACAAAATGAAGCAAATCAGATTTAGATATAACGAGCCTCCCCCCTTCCCAGTTTCCATTTCTGCTAACCCCTTCTTTGTATTCACTTCACTGGTTGATAATAAAACTGGCCACCCAATGTCTCAGACAGCAACTGGTCCTACCGATTCTCTCTCTGACACATTCTCACTTGGATGGTACACTCTCTCCATTCCCACGGTCATGTTATCCCTCCACCAAACACATCGCAAATATCCTCTAGGTGGTTTTCTGTGTCCTACCACTAGAATAATCTCTCAAGACTCCAAATCTAAATTACTTTGTGGCTGGAAACTCTTAAATGGGTTTCCAGTACCTCTGAGATAAAAGCTGTATTTGCTTCTTATAATGAGTCGAATCAAGTATTTTTTTAATATTTGCATTTAAAGACGTGTTTAGTTATTTGGAAGCAGGGGGTGGTATGCATATCTGAGAAACTAAACGAGAATTTAAGTTACCAGGGATAGGACTTGGGCAGCCTTGTTCAGTCCTGCATCCCTATCACTTACACAGTGCAAGGTACTTGATATTATTCACTGACTATCTTACTGTACTTACACAAATATAATTAATATGCTAGCATTTATAAATGGTATATACTAATAAAAGCTTCTCTTTATTGAACATAAATCATCATGCTAAGTGCTTTACATTATCATTATCTTTAAATACTTACATTATCCTTAATTCATGCATGTTATCTTTAATCTTCAGAAAGTTGCCAGAAGATTGTCATGGTTTTTATTTTATGAGTACATACTGAGACTTAGGTTAAAAAACCTGCCTAATTTCGTGTAGCTAATAAGTGGCAGGCCTGAGATTCAAAACCAGATTTGCTTGGCTCTAAAATCTGTGCTCTTTCCTTTACTACACTCTGCCTCTTAATTCTTACTTCTGAAGGTCCTATCTAACTATGCTTATTTATTAAAGTACCGAAGGTCTTATTTATAAAATTTATTACCTATGGCAGAGGTCAGAAGGATAACCCTCCTCCTGATCCTAACTAACTGGGGATATATTAAAAGACTGTGGAGCTCATCTTATTGGAGTTAGATGATATCTCAAAGTGGTTTTGATTTGCATTTTTCTGGTGATTAAAAATGATGAGTATTTTGGGCGGTGCTTGTGGCTCAAAGGAGTAGTACACCAGCCCCATATGCCAAAGCTGGCGGGTTCAAACCCAACCCCGGCCAAAAACTGCAAAAAAAAAAAAAATGATGAGTATTTTTTCATGTGTCTGTAGGCCATGCGTCTGTCTTCTGCAGAGAAGCTTCTGCTGAAGTTTCTTGTCCACAATGAAAAATTATAACTTTTTATCTATATCTTCAGTGCTCTATATTAACCAAAGCTTTTTTTTTTTTTTTTTTTGAGACGATCTCACTATGTTGCCCTGGGTAAAGCTCACAGCAATTTCAAACTCTTGGGCTTAAGTGATTCTCTTGCCCCAGCCTCCCAAGTAGCTGGGACTACAGGCACCTGCCACAACGTCCAGCTACTTTTTTTTTTTTTGTAGTTGTCATTGTTGTTAGCAGACCCAGGACAGGTTTGAACCCACCAACACCAGTGTATGTGGCTGGCACCCTAACCTCTGAGCTATGAGCGCTGAGCTTTAATGAAGCTTTTAACTATCTATTTTCTTCTATGAGTTTCCAGTTACTAAGAAAAACTGGTTAAGTCTTCTGGTATGATTGTGTTTTCAAAATACATCATTTATATTGCATATATGTCCAAGCTACAGTATGCATTAAATAAAAGTTCTTTATATTAATAAAATAGTACCATTGTCCTGGAGCCCTGTAACTTTTTTTGTTTGAAGTTAATATGAGGGTACAAATTTTTAGATTACATTGTTCTCACTTCCAAGGTAAAACTCCAGTTGTAAAAGTCCCCTCAATGACTTATAATTTTCAACATGAGAAGATAATTATCTGTTACCTTTGACCTTTTTAATTCTATTTTATGCTGCAAAACCATGCCAACTTTATTTTTTATCTCATTGTCAACTGTATTTTGTACATTTCTTTTCTTCCTTTCTTTCTTTTTTTTTTTTTTTTTTGACACAGAGCCTCAAGCTATCCCCTGGGTGGAGTGCAGTGGCATCACAGCTCACAGTTACCTCTAACTCCTGGGCTCAAGCGATTCTCCAGCCTCTGCTTCCCAAGTAGCTGGGACTACATGCGCCTGCCACAGCACCTGGCTTTTTGGTTGCAGCTGTCATTGTTGTTTGGCAGGCCCGGGCTGGATTCGAACCTGTCAACTCAGGTGTGTGTGGCTGGCACCTTAGCTGCTTGAGTCACAGGCGCTAAGCCTGTACATTTCTTATTTGCAAAAGGTTGTTATAGTTTAGGTGATTTTCTACTAAATAGCATATAATTGGATTTGTGTAGTGAAGATGTTTATCACATAGTGTCATTTAGTTTATATGTATTTAGTTGAATCCTAAACATTTCATTATATTTGTCATTTTAAGTTTGCCACTCACTCATACAGATCCTTTTACAACTTTTGTTAAATTGGCTTACTCAAGTGTTTGCGTGTGTTGGAACGTTCTGTTTCCTTAACTTCTCTCCTGGGATATGTACACGGCATATCTCTGATCGTTTTTGCCCATACTCTTCTGCTTGTTTTTAAGAGTTTCTTTTCCTTTACTTATCTCTTAGTCATTGGAATACCTTGCATTTTGTCCCATGTTCGTATCTTCATACTCTGTATTCTGACTCTAAATAATTAAATCTACCACTTAACTGCAAGATCTATGTATGTTCTTGCATTAAACTCTGGGACTGTATATTCAAATTTGAATATTACCACGCGGGTGCCCTATTTGTACCTCAAATTTACCATTTCAAAAGTGAACTATTTGTATTGACCCTCCTCGACTCCACTTTTTCTTCATTTTAAGAGAATGATCCCATTCAGTTGCCCAAACCGGAAACTTAGGTGCCATTCTCGGTTCCACATCTGTGTTCATACTGATTGTACCACTTATATCTGTCTCAAATTCACCTACTTCTCTGTTTTCTTTCTTCTATTATAAAGTTCTGATCAATTAAACCTCGGCCCGAGTAACAATAGCTTCTAGGGCAGTTCTTTCCTATTGGTTCATCCTCCATATTATATCTGTAATGATCTTTCTAAAATATAAATACAGCCATTCTTTAGCTTACAATCACTGGATAAAATCCAAAGTTGAAGATTAAAGGCAAAATCCAAAATTTTAAAACACAAAGTAAGTAAGTATCTTCCTCCTTTGGACCATGCATGCATTTTTAGTTTCATCTTCTACCAACAATATGCTCAAATGATCCTATTTTACTTTTATTGAAAAGGATCACCTCATTTACAATGTCGCTGTCCCTGAGAAGCCTTTCCTGACCACTCCAGCCTGGGTTAGGTGTTAGGTTCCTCCACAGATCACTTGATAGATGATGTCTTTGTAGTAGTTATTACATTTGATTTTAATTTCCTGATCCCTTGACTGAATTCTCACCTGACTACAACCTTTTTATGAATAAGTGCCCTTTATCTACCATGCTCCCCCTCATATTCCCAGCACCTTTCATCGAGAGGACACAACACACAGCATGGCTTGTGAATGAATAAACTTGTTTTGAGGAATTTGTTTAAAATACAAGAGGGAGACATTAATAAAAAATTGCGTTTATTTAGCACACATCATTGTGCTAAATGTTTTGAAATATATTACTATTTTTAAATCTTTAAAAACAGGCATGAACACCCTAATGTTCAGAAAGATTAAATAATTTGCTTAAGATGGCAATTGACAGGACTAAGAACAAATTCTAAGTCATTCTCTCTTTTACTCTTCAACATTTATTCATTCATACCAGAAGCTTCAGAAATAAATAAGGGAAGAAAAAGTAGGAGGTACCGTTTTCTCTGGCAGGAATCTATTTAAGACTCTTGAAACACAATGGTGAGTGTGTGGTTGATGGTTGCTATCTGAACAGCACCAAAAGCTCCCTTATTGCTGTTATTCTAGGTGTCATGTCAACGGCATTAGACTTGTTCTTATTACATTATCAGAACTGAGTTCAAAGCTATTTATAAATTTATCAGTGAAGGCCATCTGTCTGAGGGGTGTGTGAATAAATGCAACAACACCGAGAGAAAATAACACAAAAAGATTGAAAATATTGATCACCATACTGAAAAAGTTGATTCAGAATTCTGTGGTGCCAAGGGTGAGGCAGTCTGGCTATTCAGTGCTTGTTGCAAATCTTTGACTAAAATTATGAGAGTTCATTCTTACATTTATTATGTATCAGAGACTGTTCTGTGTACTTTACATTTATTAACTCAATTCTACCAACTATTCAGCAATGATTTATTATTAGTCTTCAGGTCTATTTTGTTATTTGGAACACAGAAAATTTAAAGAAATTACCCAAGATCATATAAATAGTAATTGAAATTTGAACACAGCAGTTTAGCTCCAGAATCTGATTATAACCATGAGGGAAGGATTTAGAGTGGAGTTTATATTAAGGATCTGTGTTTTCCTGTGTTATTTTGAATATAAATTTTGGTTTTTAGTTCCTATGGCTATCATTTGCAGTTAGTTGAATTCCTTGTTCTCATTTCTACCAGTGCGCATAGATTTATTTCTTCATCACTAGGAAAGATACAAGATATTATAAACTATATTTCAATTCACTTGGATAATAGTCAAATCAAATTTGTTCCTAAATTTTAAAAAAGAGTTGGATTTCTAAAGCTTTCTACTTTATTTTGTGCCTCACATGTTTTTATTATGTTTGTATTCCCATAATCAATAACCAAAATGGCCTCGAGTCCTCTCGCTTTGACTAAAATTCATGAAAGCTTCTTCCTGACACTAATACCCTGAACTCCCTTTACTTTGTAATTATAATGTTTTCCCTCCTCTTTTCAGATTTAAATATTATTTTAAAAAGCCTCTTGCCAGTTTTACATCTCAGGAATATCTTCTCAAGAATCAGGGAACCATTGCTGAAGTGTTATCAAAGAAGATACCATTCTCTTCTCCCAGTCTCTGAGGGAAGGGTAGGAGCCTAACCTGGTCCATACTGTAACATTACCTCCTGTCATGAAGGTCAGAATTCACTTTTTCTTTGGGTAAAGCCAATTAGCAAACACAGACTACCTGTGATCTTCCTCTTTTCTCAGCCATTAAAAACCCTGGTGTCCTTTGTTTCAGTATAGTTAGGTTCAAACTCAGTTCTGGCATCTTTAAACTATTTTAGTAACATTGAATAAGTTCTTTCTTGCCTGTTTAACCTATTCCAGGGCAATTTTTTCTTCAACACTTTGCCTGTAGAAAGCAAATTATATCAAAGTCAAGGTAAATATAACATTATAAATTAGTTTTCCTAGGTCTTAATTCTTATTTTATTTGTTTGTTTGTTTGTTTGTTTTTTGAGACAGATTCTCACTTTGATAGCAACCAGAGACTTCTAAGCTCAAGCAATGTTCTTGTCTCAGTCTCCCAAGTAGTTGAGACTAGAAGTTCGCACCACTAGTTCTCATTTTCTAATTTTAGTAGAGAGGGTATCCTACTCTTGCTCAGGCTGGTCTGGAACTCCTTAGCGCAAGCATTCCATTCTCCTCAGCCTTTAGGAGTGTTAGGCTTACAAACGTGAGCCACAGTGCCTGGCCCCTAGGTCTTAATTCTTTATAAATAGTCAAAATTTTTAAGACTTTGGTGCCGATCAGGGTTATTATCTTTATATTTTTTGAACAAAAAGTTTGAGTCTCAAAACACCCTTTGGTAAGCTCTTGTTTAAGATCAGATGAAAACACCTGTTCTGGAGAAGAAAGCACATTTTCCCAACTTTGAATTGTGTCCTTAAGGTATTACATCTTTTGAAAAGGATTGACAAGGTAAAGATCTGAAAATATGTATGTATGTAACCACATTATTGGGAGGCAGAGGCTGGGGAATTTCAACAATGAGGGTATAAACTAACAGAAGATAAGAAATAAGCAATTCGAAAGAGAAAGCCTAAATGTAAAAAATAGTAAGTACTTATTTTGGTCATATACATCCCTAGGCAATAACACTCAAATTTACTTGCTTATTCCAGATAGATTATCTGGGGGAATTGCTGTTGTTTATAACTGCCTATGGTTATTTAAATATTTTTAATGTAACCAAAAGAGAGAGAGCAGTTAGCTATTCTGACTACTACTTTTGTTTTCTTAGAAAATCCTCCAGTGGGTTCTACTGAAGACTGACTAAAAATGTCCCACTCCACCCCTCTTGGAAGTTTTCAATTATATTATTATTTGTCTGACATTTCATAGGGGATATGTTTTTTGTTTCTTCAAAAATAAAAAGGGCGCTACATATAAGGAAGATATATTTTATTTTACTCTCTAAGGTTAAAAACTCCCACAACATTTGCATGTTTTTCAAAGAGCTTTATGTGCTCTCCTAAGCCGTGTTAAGCAAATCAGCACATTTACTAAGGAGAAAATGATATACTAAAATACTTTGAGAAACCCAACTTGTTAAATAGCTTCCATGTACATGTGCTTCTACATGGGGAGAAAAAATCACAAAACGCAAAAAAGGCCATACATAAATTAATCAAGTTAATGGATTCCTTTAGGATACTTGATTTTAAAAGTGCAATTAAGTATAAAAAATAAAAATTGAATATGCTAGTAAGAAAATATACATCATTTGAACAGAATGTGAACTAAATTTGTGAGAAAAAAATACCAGGGAATACCACACATCAGACTTGATAAAATATTTTTTATGCATTTGACCTCTGGGAACAAACATTAAATTAAACTATGTTGTCACATAAATCCTACCAGTTCCAAATATAGACAGTATTGGGCATAAAGAAAAACCCAGAAATAGTTCTTTCTTAGGTTATAGTTATCAAAACTATATGAAACGTGGTCTATAGTGTAATATGTAAAGACCATGAGGTGGCTGCTTCTAATCATTTTGTTTCCTATTCTTGGGATTGGTAACTCTGAGTAGAGAACATAATAAATTTTTGTTATCTCTTTCATTGAATTTGGTATCATAGCATACGATTTGTAAGCATTAATTCAAGGTAGCCATTTTGTATGGAAAAATACACTTTTTTTTTTTTTTTTGAGATAAGTCCTTTCAATCCTCCAAGCATTTTGGATGTGGGCGCTTAATAGAGCGTCTACCTGAAAGTGGTACTCTGGAGTGATTTTCTGCCAGAGGTATTCCCTGCCTGGAAGGTTAGATCAAAAGTATCAACACCAACAGATTTCTCTTCATGCTCACTCTGACAGTTTAGATTAGAAATATCTACCAGCTGTTCCATTTCTTACCTTTCTTAGTTTCATGAAGTGACACATATAACAGATCTATCAACATTTTTTTCTATAGCTAAAATATCAGAGCCAGCTTTCCAAATATGCCAACCCCCTCTCACCCAGGTTTTAAAGTATTAGGACTTTAAACACATCACATTTGACTTCTTAAATAGAGATCCTCTTCTCCCCACACACACATACACACAAAATTAAGCAGAAATACACACTTCTTTTAGGAAGAGTACAAAAGGAGGTTGAAAAAACCTATCAGTGTTTCTTATTAAAATGCAGAACGATATAAGTAACTCCAGGGAAAGAAAAGGGAAACAAAAAGGAAAATACAGCTTATAGTTACTTTATAGACAAAATACAAATTGACAGAGGAGGAGGCTAAGTAGAAATTGGAGGAAAAGCCTTTTATTAAATTTACCTTAGTCAATTTCCTTAATTTCTGTGGTCTTTTATTTCATATTTTTAAAATAAAAATAATTCTTGCCCTTCCTGTCTGAGAAGTTTCAAAGTTGCAATGAAAAAGTTGTGTACTTTAAGGCATTGTGCAAATGTAGATTAGTACTTTTTGAAACTATTGATTCCATAACTTCTAAAATAATCATTAAAATACTCAAAATATTTTTTACTATTTCACCTATTTAATATGAATTTTAGAGCTTAGCTGTCCTCAATAGAACTTGATTGGAAATCTTAGTGGGGTCTAGGTGATTCTTCCTTTTACCAGGACACTGGTTAAACTGAGTCACCACCCTTCTCAAGTCTTTCTCTTCCTATTCATCATAAGCAGTGACAATATGCCAAGCAGTAAGAGATAGTCTGCATTTCCAGTCAAGAACTCAATTCGAGTTTACTTTGGTATAAAAATTGAGGGATGGAGAGGGAAAAGTGAAATCTTCATGATGAGCTCCTAGAGGGTTTGGCCTCTTCTGGACAGTGGAAAGCTGACTTCTTCAGGCTGCTCTTGAGATCAACCATTCTTAGCTTCATGCACTTTCTAGCCGTTACTTTTAGAATGTACCTGAATGAAATCTGGAACGTCATGAACAAAGTTTTCATTCAGAAGTCATGCCTTGGCTGACTTCCTCATTCCTCTTTACTTGGAAGCTCCTCTTGTGGGGATAGTGTTTTTGGTGCGGATGTGAATATTAGCTTGTAGTTTTTCTGGGATATTGAGAAAACCTAGCATTAGGAAAATGCTAGGAGGTCTAGACTCTGTGTCAGCAATGGAGACAAGTCTAAGGTGTCAGGCACGTTGATATCTTGCCACCTGTCACCATTCTGCCCAAGTGGTTCTGCTACTTCACCTCTGCCCTCATCTCAACCAGACAGTATATACTTTACCAAGACAGACAAACCCAGTATGAGCTGAAGAGGGCTGTGGGAAGGGGCAGTCCTAGGAGAGGTGTGGTTGGAACATTCCAGTCTTTATTGGTCTTCCCCTTTTTATCATTTCCATCCAGAATCATTTGGACCTGGTGTGCTATGGTGAGATGACCAGGGGGAGTTGGCCCTGTTTCCTCTAGGGGATTCAATTACCCACTTTTCAGTAGTAAAACAGCAACTCTTTTCTTAGTAGGAGAAGCCATTGTAAATCTGAAGAACAATTTCAGGAAACTTCTCTGTAAAAAGCCCCTGCACTTAGATGACATTCTAAAGGCCTGGGACGATAATCCAGGAAGACAATTTCGATCATCTTAATGATCCCTGAATTACTTCAATTATTTTACCAACCCCTCAAATAAGACAGTGCTTCAAGGAAGTAGAAACATGTTAATCAGACATCTCAGAATGACAGTATTAGAAGAGACTTTAGTCAAAAATCATCTAAAACAAATAATCCCTTAAAATGGCAACATTGGCAAAACGTCATTGAGACTTGAACCCCTGTTTTAGCAAGGACAGCACAGATTCACCAGGTGTTCTGACACTGGAGAAAGTACCCAGCTTTGGGCGCAAAAGAAATGGCGCTTTACTATGTGAATGCAGGGCAGTTATCTTACCTTGGATTTCCTAATATATTTATAATAGAAGAGGAAATTATATATCTTTTATTGTGCTCATTGATGAAGTGAGACAATGTGAATAAAAGATCAAAGAACATGCTTAATAATTGGTAGTTTTCTAGCCAGCCTTTTCATGGATGTAATCTGCCTTCTGTCTTTAAGCATTACCACAAACTATGTGAGCTTAAGAAAAGTACTTAACCTTTCTGGGCCTCAACTTCTTTGAATGTAAAATGAGAACCCTGAACAGATTGATTTGAAGGTCTCTCTAAGGACATTTTCATGAAAATATGAAGTTAAGAAGCATCGTGGTGGAATTTTGAAGATGTTACTTTGTTTTCGTTCCCTTACAGCCAGCTGTTATCATAGGCTTGGCTGGGCTAGACATAATTACTTTTTCCCTATGGAGTCAAGAAACAAACTAAATGGCAGTGTCCTTGAATAATTTATTTGACTCCTAGAATTAGTACATTATCATTGTTGCTATGGAAGAAGTAATTTACATTTTGAAAGGGTATTTTACGTCTTTTATCTCTGAATGTATTTTAATCCTTTCACTGCTTAGACGACATGACTCCATTATTTTATGTCAATACTTCCAGTATCCTGTTATTTGGGTGGGGTCAGTTATTATCTGCAGTGTCTGATGAGGCCATGCATTGGGACTCTAAGAACCTACATTCAGTTAATGAATTTGAATCTGAGTCTCAGGAGTGTGCATACCTGACTGGAACCTTATCAGCCCCTAGTTTTGTTTGCTTTCTGTTACTGTGATCTGTAAAATAATAGCTTATGTATATACAAAGTTTAATCATGAAAAATAGATGTCAGGTTTAAGAACATGTAGTGCTTTGAAAAGAATATATATTCTATGATTAGAGGTTTAAAACCAGAATTCACCACTTATTAGCACATGACTCTGGCTAGTCACTATACTAATCTGAATTTTAGGGTTTTTTTCCTATAAATTGAGGGTACTATAGACTTCCAAGCTTATAGTGATATTAAATGAGAAATTATTTGTCAAAACTCAAAATGATGAGGTTTATAAATTTGGAAATGTGAGCTTTATTTTTCACCAAGGGTTGCAGCCTGCAGGGTGGAGAAGGCACATTTTGACAGGCTGAGAAGCACAACCTCTGGCACAAGCAAAGAGCAAGCACTAGGAGGGAACAGGAAATCACGCTTAGCAGAGGGGCCACATGTACATATTTTATATGTTCTAGAAGGGGTCATGAATATTTATGAAAGGAGAAACATACAAATGTGCGATTCAGCTCCATGCCTCTTTATTGATTATTCATACAAAAAATTGCCATGTTAATATGATCTGAGGGTGCTTTTGGGACCTCGGGCAGAACAACCCTCACTGCATGGCCTCTGCAGACTAGTCTCCATGCCCAGTTGTCTTTGACCAGAAAGAAATGCTGCCAGTTCTTGCACTGTAGAATCCTGCAAAAAGGGAGGAGCTGCATTAAGTGGTTGGTTGAAATCAGCAATGGAGTGAGTTTTTCCAAAGGCTGGTTTCTGTCAATCTTTAGGGAAGACAGCCAGGTGGTGGTAATTGAGAGAGGCCTCCAGAGAACTATATCTGACCTCCTATCCCGTCATGGCCAGGATTTCAGATTTTAAGATTTCTCTGCCCTTAGCTATGAGGTGGTTCATTCAGTTAAATGGGGGAGGGGGAGCTTGGGACTTTGTTTTTATTATTCAGTACCTTTTAAGTATTACTATATATATATCAATGTAAGACATCATTTTGATTAATAAGATTATTTGATTGCTACTTGTCAATTCCAGAAGACATTAGCTTGGAGAGAATTATGAGGCAAGAGAAGGTGAGTAAGATATGTATATTAAAAGATAATCATTTGAAATTAACAGGAGTAGGTGGAAGTTTGTTAGGCAAAAAATGCTGCTCGCTTTGGCAGCACATATACTAAAATTGGAACAATACAGAGAAGATTAGCATGGCCCCTGCGCAAGGTTGACATGCAAATTCATGAAGCATTCCATATTTAAAAAAATAAAAATAATAAAGTGAATTAAATCTGTTAAAAAAAAATAAAATAAAAATAAAAAATGCCTAGGAGTTAGTGTGATGGTAAAGAAAGAACAACACAAGATAAAAAGGAGTGGAATCCCTGAAAGAACATAGAAGGGTTCATTTTTAGTCCTCTGATTCCCTAACAAGAGCAAATATGAGTAGTTGACAAAATATTTGCCAATATTTTGGTTCCTTTTATCCTAGACACATGGTAAGGAGGTAAGGATCGTGCTTCTCTGCTCCTTTAAAACTAGATGTGGCCTTGTGACTTGGCTTTAGCCAATGAGGAGTGTACGGTTGAGACAGCTGTTTATGACCAGATGGTGGTCACTCCCGTCACTGTTCATGAAGATAAAGTAGAGCAGAGGCTGTAGCTGGCCAGAGAAAGCCACAAAAAACACAAGCAAAATCAATGTGTATTGTCTTAAAACATTTTTTGTTTCTTTTTTGTTGTTAAGTAAACATAAATTAGACTCTCCTGACATACATGTAAAAAATAAGTTAAGATTATTAAGTCATCCAGAGGTTGATGAGAATCTCTACCCTTTCCTTCAACTGAGAAGCCAAAAGCAAAGGGTGGGGATGATCTTAACCTGGGAAACACCAAGTAAGTGTGGGTGTGGGAGTGAATCACCTTCTCCAGAGAAGGCTCAGGTCGAGGGGCCCATGCTGTGATGTATCCTGAGGTTCAAGGTCAGGGGCCCAGGTTCTCCCCTGTTTGTATTGTCCCATTCCTTTCTCCTTACAGTTAGAACAAGGATATTCATTACACATGTCAATATGCTCAGAAAGGAGTTGACAATCCTTTAAGACTTCATTTATTATTGGTTGGGAATGTATTAACCAATTTATGCCTCATGTCCATTATTGGAATGGTAGTAATGTGAGGGTAATTTATATCCTTCTGGTCAAGGTCATGGGCAAGTTCTGATTTTTCACACATATCTGCCTCTCGGGGGCACATACTATCACGTGGTGCACAGAGTTAGTCATGACAGCAGATACTGGTGTGCTGGGAGCATGTCCCGTGTCAAAATGTCCACGCAAAAAATTCAGAAATTTCAACCTCCAGCAGAAGAGGGCTAAGGATTAGACCAAGAAAAATCACAGCAGCAATATGTATAAAGGGGGAAGTGGCAATGTCCTTGATGATCTCCTTGTGCATATCCACTTCAAGACTCTCCCAGCCTCACCGACTTTGCGGTCTCATCCCCTGTGATGGAGCAGGCTACTCTCCCAGCCTCACTGCCTTTGCAGTCTCATCCCATGTGATGCTCTCCTTTCTTCCCCTATTTTTGCTCTTTCTTCCTGTGGACTCCAGCTCATCCTTCAAATATCAGCTCAATTTCCACTTTTCAGATACCTCCCTTGACCCTTCTGAGTATATGAAACAATCATTATTACTCTATAATTTTATATGCCTTCCCTTGGCAGTTCTTTCTTATGACTGTTATTTTTACATTTAGTTTTGAAATTGTCTGATTAGTGACTATCTCTCTCATAAGTCCATGAGGAACATGAGAAGAGGAGGAGCTAATCGGCTTTCAATCACTTTTGCCTATACAGACACTAATGCAGTGCCTAATGGGTGGTAGCATTCAAGAGATATTTGTTAAATGAATAATTGATGCAAGTCGCTGTGTCGGTCATCTAACATATTCATCTTTGTTGACCTTTCAAAACCCTATGAGATAGGTAGCAATGACTTCATTTTCAAAATGATGGCTGGTTAACATATTTTCTCCAAGTCGTGCTTATAGATAGTGGAGTCAGATTTTGAATCCATGTTTGTCTGACTTCAAAGCCTGTGATCTTTCCATTACATGCCTCTGCCTCGCCAGAGACTAAAGAAATGCTTTAATTTCAAGGGAGTTAATAATGCATGGGACCTGAATTGAATATAATTTTATGCTGTTCTGCACTAGAAGAATTTTTTATTATCCAGTAGCTTTGTGCCTTCGTTTCTTATCAGAAGAGGTAATAATCTTCATTAGAAGGCAACCCCTTTACTCCCATATAACTTTGATGCAGTTGGTAAAACTCTATTTTCTTTACTCCTTGCTCCCTGTGAACTACTATCTTCAGAAGCTGTCAAAGTTTGCATCCAGATGGCCAACTATTATTCACTCCTTACATTCCTCTGCAGCAATGCATCATCAGGTCCATCAGCAAATAGTAACATATGAAAACATATTGTCTCATCTTTAGTATCTCCAAATGTCGCTTTAACATTTGTTATTCCACTCTGTTTCCTAATTAAAGAAAGCTCATTTCCAATCCCCTTGACTGATATCTACCATTTCAATGATGCCCTTTATGTTTGTCCTAGAATATTCATCATTGTCTTATTAACACAGTTGCCTTCAAATAAAATGGTAACTAACAAAGCCCTTTCCTGACTTTTATTTAGTCTGTGATTATTTATTTCTATTTGGCATCTTCTTCTATCTTCGGCCATCCTTCCACGCTGGGCTCATACGTGGTGACATCTGCCATCTGAAACTTGAACATTTTTACCTTTTTAAGCTCTTTATCGCACTTTATCCCTCTCCTGCTGCTGCTAGCCTGAGTGGTATCTTTTCTGCAGCTCTCAGTCACCATCCCTTTTTCTATCTTTCTTCTCTGGGTTGTTTATCTCACACGCTCAGCCTGCCCCTCTCTGCTCAGGTTCACTGAGGTCTAATACTTCTCATGTCATTCACTTTGCTCTCATATTCATTGAGTTCTTAAGAAGATCAGCTCGTCTCTGTGATTTAATATCTAGTTCTTAATTTTATACCTAAAAGATAATACTCAAAGAAAATCATTCTTACCTTCTCTGCTCTGTGTTTGAAAGGCATTTGATTCTATCACAGTGACATTGATTTGCATTTTGAATTTGTTGCCATTTAAAATAAATTAAATTTTTTTTCTTAGCTTATAATCAGATTACAGTAGCAGCACGTATCCACCTGAGTTTAAAAATCCAGAGAGAGCCAATTGCTTGAATAATAAGCCTACTTAAAAAATATCACTTTGAATATATATCGTGAGACTGGTACTGGGATTTTTGTGATAATAACACTGCTTCGAAAAAGCAAAGAATTTGACCATGGGAAAAATTCCCTATATGGGAACATTAAGGTATAGGAAGGATGTGGCTTTTTAAAAACATATTAAATGGCAAGAAGTCAGATGTATTTGCTTTGAGTTGCTCAGAAAATAGGATGGATGGCAGAGTGACTCTCATGGAGGTGCCCACTGTCCTGCTCTCATAGGCTTGGGTTGTTTATAATTGATGAAGGCATTAGTATCACAATATGCAATATTTAAAAATCTGATAATGTCCTATTAAAGTCACAGAAATAAATCTAACTTAATTACCAGATGAAAGTTAAGTTTCTTTCCTAGGGATGAAACCAGATAAAAAATAGATTCAGCTTATGGCTACTAGAACTGAGGTAATGAGTCTAAATATATAGTATTTTGTCAATAATGTTCAGGCAATTTTTATTTGAAACCATATTTAAGGGAAAATAAGTATATTTGGTAAGGATATTAAGAAATAGAAATAGAATGCATTGATGAAATGGAGATGAGACGACCTCATAAAGTATGACTTTATTCAACACATACTTAGCAGATTAATAATTTCCAACTTTTAAAGTGGAAAAGAAGTAATATGAATTATACTGTAGACCATATTGACACATGAACATTATGTGTTCATCTGCTGTTATCTCTATTGGTCAACAAAAGGTGAAATTTCATAACAAATAAAAATCAATTACAAAACAGGATAATGATGAAATAAAGAACATATGAGAAAACTGGCCAAGATGGTATGGTATTTGGAAAGCTTGTAGGGACTATTTATTCATTCATGTAGATAGAGTCACCCTGCCAGATACAAGAAATGTAACGAAGAATATGGCAAACACGGCCCCTACCTTAGAGAAGAAACAGAAAAGGCAGGTGAAAATCACAATGATGTGATTAACGTCATGGGAGGAAAAGCAAAGAAAATAGAGAACACACAAGAAGGAGCTTTATCAAGTTTAAGAATCAGAAGAGTAGTATTCCATGGGGTGTGTGTATACAGATGTATATATATGTGTGTATATGTATATATAGAGATAGATAGATAGATAGATAGATATAGATATCACATTTTCTTTCTTTCTTTCTTTCTTTCTTTCTTTCTTTCTTTCTTTCTTTCTTTCTTTCTTTCTTTCTTTCTTTCTTTTTGTCGAGACAAAGTCTCACTTTATCGCCCTCGGTAGAGTGCCTTGGCATTACACAGCTCACAGCAACCTCCAACTCCTGGGCTTAGGCGATTCTCTTGCCTCAGCCTCCCGAGTAGCTGGGACCACAGGCACCCAGGACAACACCTGGCTATTTTTTTGTTGCAGTTCAGCCAGGGCTGGGTTTGAATCCGCCACCCATGATATGTGGGGCTGGCACCTTACTGACTGAGCCACAGGCAATGCCCAGATATCACATTTTGTATATCTGTATTAACATTTTCTTTTTATTTTTTGGAGACAGTCTCAATATGTCACCCTTGGTAGAGTGCCGATGCATCATAGCTCACAATAACCTCAAACTCTTGGGCCTAAGCAATTCTCTTGCCCCAGCCTCCCGAGTAGCTGGGACTACAGGCGCATACCACAGTGCCCAGCTATTTTTTTTTATTGCAGTTATCATTGTTGATTTTAGCAGGCCAATGCTAGGTTTGAACCAGCCAGCCTCAGTGTATGTGGCTGGTGCCCTACTCACTAAGCTATGGGCGCCACCCTGTATCACATTTTCTTAATGGACTAATGAATTAATGGGTACTTAGTCTGATTCCAGATCTTTGTGATTGCAAATTGTGCTGCCATAAACATTTAGGTATAAGTGTTTTGTTTTTTTTAAATAAAATTTCTTCTTTTGAATGGTAAGAATCAATGGTAGATTGAATTCTTTGAGGAATCTTCATACTGTTTTCCATAGAGGCTGTACTAGTTTGTAGTCTCCCCAGTAGTGTTTAAATGTTTCTTTTTCTCTGCATCCTTGCCAGCATATATTGCTTTTTGACTTAGTAATGACCATTCTTGCAGGAATAAGGTATTATCTCATTGTGATTTTCATTTGCACTTCTCTGATGACTAGTGATGTTCACTATTTTTTCATATGTTTGTTAGCTATTTGTCTATTGTATTTTATTAAGCTTCTGTTCATGTCTTTTGGACATTTTTTAATGGAGTCATTTGATTTTTTTCCTGATGATTTGTTTGAGTTCTTTGTAAATTCTAGATATTAGTCCTTTAGTAGATATATAGTATGGGAATATTTTCTCCCATTTTAGAGGGTGTCTATTTGCTCTGTTGATTATTTCCTTTGCTGTGAAAAAGCTTAGTTGTAACTTGGATGGAACTGGAAACCATTATGCTAAGAGAAGTATTTCAGCAATGGAAAAACAAATACCACATGTACTCTCTAATAAGTAGAAGCTAATAAATGGGCAGAGGAGTACAAAAAGATGGAAAGGTTGTTGAAATTAAGAAGAGAAGATTGGAGGAAAAGAGAAGGAGGAGAAGGGTGAAAATCTTACCTCTTAGTTACAGTGAATACTATGTCAGTGATGAGCGCACTAAAATCCAAACTTAAGCATCATAAAAGTTATCCATGAAACAAAACAGTGGTGCCACACTAATATTTTGAAATTAAAAAATATTTTAAAAGAAGTGGATGAAATGGCGTGTGAAGAAACCATAAAGTAAAAAACAAGACATGAATTATTCTCTGCAGAAGGCTCAGAAGAGCAGAGAAAACAAGGTGCCATGAACAAATGAAAGTATATCAGGAAGTATGGTGAATAACTTCAAGGGAGAAGATAGGGAAGATAGGGTAGAACAGTGGAAGGCCCAGATACTGATAATTCTATAAGCTACGCTTTGAAATTTGCATGGAATCCTAGGAACAATGGGGTAGGGTCTTGGTACGGCACAAATTCAACAGGTGATAGTCACTGTCCTCTGTCTAAACAAAAACCTACACAGTTGTACAACATATGACCCATATGACTATCTGCATTGATCACAAATAGAAGTCCTTTTATATCTGCAATCAGAAGACTGATTTAGTTGAGTCTTGGTATACAATTATATAAGAACACTCTGTGTACTTGTGGAATATAGATTGTAGTTCATATACTTCACAATTTGTGTGTGCGCACACATACACACTTACTTATTGACTTGTAAACACATTTTAATTACATACATTTTATGTGCCAGGAAGTGTTCTACTTATTGTAGGATTTAGAAGTTAGCAAGTTCACTGAGGTCCCCATAATTATGAAGCTTCCTTCATGAATGGGGGAAATAGAAAAAGTCACTAAATAAACAAACTAGCTCCAAATGCTGATGTGTTATATAGAAAAGAAGGCAACATTTACATGTAAATTTCAAGTACTCAAAGGAATTAGCTTTTGGGTGCTTAGAGTATCTGGATACACAGGACTTTCAGAACAGCAAGCCTGAAGGCCTAGGCAGGAATATTCTGGATTCAGGGAACAAAAAGATGAGAGTGTTTGGTGAGCATAGTATGTGAAAGAGAAAATGGAAGAAGAAAAATTCAAAGAGGTAGGGAGGGGTCCAATTATACAAGGCTTTGTAGGGGTGGATGGAAAGACCCAGATGTGTACCTAATGGGTACAATGTAAGGGTATCCAGCACACTGCCTGGATGAAGGGCTCAATTACAACTTGAACTGTACCTAACAATCTCATGCCAAGTAACCTCATCATCTGTGCCCTCCTATTAATCTTAAAAAAAAAGAAAAGAACTAGATATGTGGATATGTATAAGAGAAAAACATATCAAAAACAGAGCAAGTATGATCAAATATGTAGTGGTAATTTAATTTTTTTTAATAATTTTATTTTATTTATTTTTATTTTTATTTTTATTTTTTTTTGTGTGTGACAGAGCCTCAAGCTGTCACCCTGGATAGAGTACTGTGGCATCACAGCTCACAGCAACCTCCAATTCCTGGGCTCAAGCGAGTCTCCTGCCTCCGTCTCCCAACTAGCTGGGACTACAGGCACCCACCACAATGCCCGGCCATTTTTTGGTTGCAACCATTGTTGTTTGGTGGGCCCGGGCTGGATTCAAACTCGCTAGCTCAGGTGTACATGGTTGGAGCCTTAGCCCATTGGTCACGGGCGCTAAGCTGTAGTGGTAATTTAAAAGAGAATTAAAATGAATTCTGTGTTGCTGCAGTCAACCAAATTAGGTGTAAAGGGTGGTTATTAAAAAGAGGGAAGAACTTGGTTCCACAAGCTGTCAACCACGAAAAAGGCTGTCTGTCAGTTGTGATATTTATGCAGAGTCAGTGGAAGGAACTTCTGCTCTATGAGAAAGGCTGGATGGTTTGTCTCTAAAATGTCTTTCCACTATAAACGCCTTTAGGTTATTTCGGGAGAATAAGGTACAAGAAGGTTTCCTAAATTCAATATGAGGAGCTTTTGTTGACCATGCTTATTCATATATGTAGTTACAGTGTACCTAGAAGAAGATAAAGAGGTCGACTGCTGTTTTTCTGAATCCCTACTTTTTTTTTAACATGTGGCCTGTGGGGCTCTTGTTTACGATTGTTTCCAGGTACCATAATTTCATCTTATTACTGGTCAGAGACAGACAAATGTAGCCTTTTTCTTAAAAAAAATACTATTCTATATATGATAATCAAGACTTGGCATAGGAAAAAATAATAAAATTTTCTACATACCCTGAATAAAAACACTGAGCAGCTTTTTCTTTTCTATTTTTTTGAAGTTTGCCTATTTTTGATCTGATTTTTCAAATAATACAGTCTTCGCATTTGTTAATACATTTAAGATGGAGCATCCTAGTCTTTCTAAGATTATATTTGTCATACAGTTAATAATACATTGGTTAGTTTCTGAGTTCTGTAGAAGTATGTCCATGTGTGGTATATAGGCTGGCTGGAGGTTCTTATTTTAAGCAACAGATGCAAAGGGAGAAGGATTAACTCACTGAGGACCACCTATGAACATGCGCAATACCTTCCCATCTATCTTTAGGGTAAAGATAGCAGTTTTCCTTGTGGCTTGCATAATCCCACCTACTCTTGACCCCGTGACCTCTCTATCATCTTCTCCCAAATAGCTGGAAAAGCATCAACTCTAGATGAGTTGAATTGTTTGTTTGCTTCAAACCTCCATACTAATGTATTTCTGTTTCCTGGTATGATTTTCTAAAATGTAAACATCTCAAAATTTAAATATGTTTAATTTTCTTTCTCAGTACCATGGATAAATCAAGGTAAACATAGGTAGACTTCCTTTCTCTGGGAACAGGAACACTCGCCAGCAGTTTGGTTTGGTGCTCTGGAAAGTTACAGTTTTCATACTTAAAATAGTATCTTACATTAAATGGTATTTAAACAATAGGAAACACTGCATTTGATGTGATTCAAAAATAGTTCTTTTAAAAAGGGTAGGTTCCTTGAGAGTTTAGTGGACAGTACAATTTCTTAACAACTGATGGATTGCTTTTAATCATTTTAGTTTTCTGCTTTTGTGACTCTTGCTGCTCCATTTTTTAGAATTCATTTAGTTTTACATTAGCCTGTGTTCATTTAGTACAAGATGAGGATAACATTCTTTTGCCAGATCATCAACTTTTAAGGGATTAATCTTCACTAATAAAACAAAATGGAAGATAGTGCTAATTAGTCAAATAATTGGAGTGAAGCCTGAACTTTTCTCTGCTTACCCTCCCCCCAGCTTTACAAGGTATAATTGATAAATAAAAATTGTAAATATTAAAAGTGCCTAACTTGATATTTTGATACAAATATGCATTGTTGAAATGATGACTACAACCGAGCTAATTGACATATCCATGTTTTGAGGTGGATTGCAATATTATATTAGAACTATAAATAGTGAGATAATGACTTTGTGAAAACACATTTTGTATCTCCTTTTCCTGGCCGACAGAAAGAAAACTTCTCTGTATCTAAATGAAATATTTCTGTAAAGTTTACAAAGTTAATCTTGTACATTGAACTATCTTAAGGGAATCATTTGATCTAAAAAAGTAACACACCCAAATCAAACAAAATATGAAACACTAAAATAAAACAAAACATTTAAACCTAACCTTTTAATAGACATAAGTAATGGCTACTTTATAGAATTTAAAAATTTACCTTAGTTTCTCTGCCTTGACATTCAGATTTTAGTTTCTTATGCTTCCTTTAAGGAGCACAGCTTGCATTGCTATTTTAGCTTTATGTGCTGTCATCTATACATTTTATCTTCCTTTTTTTATTTGGAATTTCTTTGATTATGGAATAAAAGAGGGAAGGGACAACATTGTTTATATAATAATACAGAGCATGATGATATGAATCCATTATTGATAACACGTTTAATTTTTTTTATATATATATTCTTGAATAGTTGGGGCTTGGATTTAATCTTCACTGTCCTTGAAAAAGGGTTTTCAAATGGATTTTCATTCCTGTAACGTGAATAAGAGTCCATATTTGCCCATAAAACTCTTTGTGAAAAATTTCAGCTTTTAAAAATTAGATCTGTAGAAGGTTGCATAGATTCCTGCTCCCTGGGCTAACATTTCTGTTGAAATGAAAAGTGCCTGAAAACAGAGATAATACGATGCAAATTGGTCTTTGCATGTCATTAACCTGCCATCTATGATGTGCTTTGCTCAATTTCAATATTTAATAAGTGCCCAATTTCTTAAGTATGAATAAAAATTAGAAACAATAACAAGTAAGTTACTTTTCAATAAATAGACATGTCCTCCCTGATTTAAGAATAGTAATTGGGAGTAGCACATTAACTGAGTGGCCTAGAGCAATTTTGTAATAATCTTCTAAGAGCTTAGGGGAAAAAAAAATCAACATTTTATTACTTTTAACACACTGCAGTTACTGCTTTTCTTAATTCATTTTAGTGAGCTGTCAATAAATTTCACTCCATTAGATGCTGAATTTAATTAACTCCAGGGTCATAATTTATGTGATTTCTAAGTTGTGTGCTATGTACAATGTCTAGTAAATGTTACCTGTAGCAACATAAATATATTTAATCTATGGCCAGTAGTAGACAATTATTTTTCATTCCCTGGATGCCACACACTGAAAACTGCTATTTCTGATTACTTTCTGAGCCCTATTGCTATTGTCATGTGAGAACAGGATCAGCTACATAATTTGTAGCTCCTAATACAAAATGAAAATGCAGTGCTGACCCCTTTAAAAAGATGCTAAGAATTTTTAAAATGACAACATTAGAATCTGGACAGGACCCTATGAAGGGCAGCATCTTGTGTGACTGTGCAGGTAACACACTCATGAATCATCCCTGTGTGGGAACATATTTTAAGCCAAAATAATCTCTCAAATGTACAAATTATTTTCTTGGTAAATACTGGGTAAATATGAGAAAATAAGACTAACCAAAGATCTGGCTACTATTCATAGAGGCAGGAACTTTGCCTTCTCTTTGTTTTTCAGCAAAACTGATGTAGATTTATGATCCCTAGTATAACCATGCCAGTCTTTAGAAAAAAATTAATTATTATTATTATTATTATTTTTTGCAGTTCAGCCAAGGCCGGGTTTGAACCTGCCACCTTCGGTATATGGGGCCGACACCCTACTTGCTGATCCACAGGTGCTGCCCCCACAAAATAAATTATCTTTTGATTAAGTATTTGATCTATATATCTCAAGCAAATAGATTCCAATCCCAGACATTGCTTTTAAATTTTCACATGCTATTCTGAATTAAAAGTCCATTCAAGATAACAGAGATTTTCTTTGGAGTTGCAATGTGGTGTAAAATGCTGGTTGTCTGCTTCCCCCAATCCATCTGTCCTCTTCTGTGTCAGAATGCCGGCAAGGTGCTGTGCTCACAAGCTGCATTTGCATTCTCCTTGAAGGGCTGTGTGACAAACACACTTTAAATAAAGCTCTCGTGTCTTTCCCTTTCTCCCAGTTTGTAACAACTGTAAATACTGAAGTTTCAGCAGTTATCCTTGAATCCTGTGGCAACCTTTAGGATGACAGACACATACAATTTATGGTGGATACTTCTTTGATGACTTTAAAGCATTTTTTTTTTAAAGAGATACAGGGTCATACTCTGCAGCCCAGGCTCTAGTGCAGCAGTGCGATCATCATTCACTATAACCTTGAACTCCTAGCTGAAAAGATCATCCTGCCTCAGCCTACTGAGTATGTAGAACTATAGGGGTAGGTAGACCACAACACTGGGCTGATTTTTTAACTTTTCTTTTTTATAAAGGGGTTTTACTATGTTGTCCAGGCTGGCCTTGAACTCTTGGGCTCAGGTGGTCGTCTTGCACTCCCAAAGTACTAAGATTACAGGAGTGAGTCCTGCCTTTCCTTAAAGGCATTTTAAACTAGTTCTAAATTGTTAATTAGGAATAACCTCCTAACGTATTTAAATCTGTGCAATTCTACTTATTAGTTGGAGCGTAATTTTGACTGATATGGGAGATATAATTTTTTTATTTTTCTTTTAAATTTGTGTTTTACTGGATCTTAATGTTGTGGTAATAACAGGCTAACTTAAAACATGTATATGATAGCGTAAAGCAGAGAAAAGTTATTTCAGACAAAATAAATAAACCCCATCTCATGTTGTTAGTTAAAATTTGGCCAGTTGTTTCCTTTCCTGTTTTACACAGATGTTTGGGGTTTATATTTTGTTTTGTATTTACTCCTGATTTTTTTGCTCGCTCGTCTTATTTTCTTGGTTCCTCATCACCTGTTACAAATTATCTTCAGATTTATTCATTCATTCAAGCACTGAGCCAAACTGGTGACGTGAAAACAAATAAGGGATGACATCTTCCCTTAAATTACTCAGAACTTAACAAGAAATTAAATACATAAAATATAATTTAAAATGCAACTTGGTAAGACCCCAGATGAAGAGGAGAATCATATGGGTCTCCAATTTCACTGAGACAGATGACTGTTTTATTTCCTGGGAAAATTAGGAGGCCAGGTAAACATCTACTCTGACAGAAATATCACGGAGAGTCCTGGGATCTGATGGTTCTTAAACCTACTGCTAAATAGAAAAACCTTGTTTTTTAACTTTTTTCACCTTTATAAATAAGAAATATTAGATTGAACCTATACATTTTCTCCCATTATGTAGACTCTAGGAATGTGATTTAGATTTTAAAAATTAAGCTTGTTACTTTTAAAAAGCCAGTACATGCTTTACTTTGAGTAGTGGAAAAGGGTCCACAGATATTAGCAACATGTATTTCCTTGGGTCAAACCTACATGTTATACCTGCCAAAAGGAGACATTAGACTTTAAATCACTGTTACTTAAGAACTATTTGGTTACACTCTAAATTTCATTCCTACTGTTCCTGCCATTCATTCATTACAATATATTAGTGGAGTTTTGTCCAGCTAAGATAATATACTTTTCTCAACAGGATCCTATAGTTGGCTGCAGAAATGTATAATTTCATGTATGTATGATTAAAAAAATAGGAAAGCAAAGTTGTACTTGAAAAGAGACTAGACTAATGCAGGCTTCAAAATAGATAGGGAATGTAGTCTTTATCAGTAGATAAAACTTCAACATCTACTGCCCAATTTTAAAAGATAAAACTTCAACATCTACTGTCCAATTTTAAAAGTAAACAAGAAATTCATTATTGTAAAATATGTCTAGATGGGTGTACTATCTAAGAGCAATTCAAATGCCTAGTCATGACCTATTTCTCAGAGTTTCAAACTCAAAAATATAGTGGACAAATTTAATTAAAATATAAATCTTAACCTATAGTCCAAATACCTTAGGGGTTATAAAAAACTTTTGTGATTATATATCTTTTATATACACATAGGCACACACGAACATCCACACACGTATGTACATGCTAGAAAATATGAAAAACACACAAAAAGAAGAAAAAAAGATCACATATATGTTTTGCTATTACTTAGGAACAAAATTCAGTGACTAATCCATCATTTTAAACAGATCAATATGAATAAATCCTTATAAACACACACACACCACACTGTGATCCATTTGTGAATAGGTTAATACTAACAAAACTTGAGAGAGTCTTGGGAACAACAAAGGCACAAGCAAATAAACATATATTGTTTTTCTCCTTCTATTCCTTCTCCCAATCAACCTGCTTTCTCTGAGCCTCCTGCTAGTTGTGCTTTTGGTCAATGATTGAGGCAAGTGAGTCCTAGATTTTATTGTAGTTACTTGGGGGAAACTGGCAATTGAAAGGTTGAGATAGTATCCTGTAATGTACTGTTTCCTGAAGAATTGTAGAAACTGTGATAACATGGCCTTACCTTAATATCTGCTTTCTCTGTGTAAAAAGTCAATGAACAAGCAAAGCTTCACCAGACTCTAGGTGAGAATAATTTAAGGAGATCAGAGATTTCTTTGGGAATCAGTAAAACCTGACAATTCACTTTTTTTACTCACTAATGCTCCATGGGCAAGAGTTTCTTTTATCTTCTAGCCCCTATAAAACTACTGTTGTTTGGGAACAATAACTAGACACAAGGCCTATGAACTCAGCCAGATAAATTAACACCCATCTAAACTAGCCAGGACTCAGAGAGAGTAATTAGTCTGAGCAGGATGACATTTATCCATCAAAACACAGCTGCTGCATGAGATAGCCACTTGAATAAAATACACTGATAAAAGTACATAGGAAAATGAAGTTTCATACCAACAATAAAATAAAGTTGAAATGAAAAATGAGATTTGTCTATTGAACAATTTAATAGATGGGCTTATAGCTGTAATTCTAGAACTCTGGGCCAAGGCAGGTAGATCACCTGAGCTCAGGGGTTCATGACATCCTGAGCAAGGGTGATACCCTGCCTCTACTAACCATAGAAAAATTAGCGAGGCATTGTGGCAGGCACCTGTAGTCCCAGCTACTTAGGGGGCTGTGGCAAGAGGATTACTCAAGGCCAAGAATTTGAGGTTGCCACCAGCTATGACTCCACAGTACTGAACCCAGGGTGACAGTGAGACTCTTTCTCCAAAAAAAAAAAAAGCTCCCTCCATGAATCTCACAACAATTTAATAGATGATTTAAAGAGAAGATCATCTGAGATCAGAATCAATGGCCTATAAAATTAAGTGCAAGAAATGACCAAAGACCACAGCAAATTACAGGTATTATAAATCAGGAGGAAAACAATGACAAAGAAGATAGATCCTGGTGAAATAAAAAATGGTTAACATAGCTCCAGAAAAAAAATGGAAATAAATGGTAAAAGCAATAACTAAAGAAATGATAGAAGAAAATTTTCCTGAGTAAAAGATCTGTGATCATTTGATGGAATATATTCATCAACTTCCAAACAGAACTAGAGCAAAATAGTTTACACTTAGACATAACCTACTAAACATCTTTCATACTCGTGAGAAAGAAAACATATTGAGCTTCCAAGCAAATAGAAAAAGAAGATTGGCATTAGAATTTACATTTATTATTGGCCTACTTGGCTGATATTAATGAGTGTTTGGAAAATGCTGAACAAAATTCAAAAATCCTGGTGTGCTAACTTGCCAGGAAAAGAAAATTAGAGATAGGTAAGCACTCAGAAAATACTACATTTTTATGTAACTCCTTCAATGAAAATACATAAGTATACTAGGAAGAAGCTTTTTACTAACCTACAGAATGTGAACTAGATCAAAGACTTTAAAATAGAAGAGGAGAAAAACAGGGTGAGCAATTAATCTTTCTCACCTTCTACAGTAATTAAAGCTGAATAAATAGGACATTCTAAGAATGTACAATATCTGTATCGATATCTGTTACACAGACTCTTAATAAAATGGACATGAAATAGGAGAACTTCCAATGCTGATATATGTTGACATATGTAAAAGTACTAAATTTTACCATCACCAAATCTATGCCTTAAGGATGGCTTCCAGGTTGGGAAGAAGGATTAAAATGTTCTTTTCCATATTTGGAGGTGAGACTAGGAGAAAGGAAGGAGAGAAAAGGTAAACATAATCTAAAATCTCATCATAATATGAAGAGAAGGAAAAATAAGGCTTGGCAGGCAAAACAATCTATAACAATGAAAGAAATGGTGAGTATCTTGTATTCAATATAATGGCTAAATTATTTCTATTATTTGTGTTTTATGTATTTGTTTATTTGTTATTTGTGATTTATTAGTATTTATTTATGTGACAACACTGCAGAGGGCATATATAATACTATAATGTCTTTACCTAAGTATTTATGTTATTTTTCTACATTTAAATTCCTAAAACAAAATTACTCATATGGTAATATTTTATCAACAATAACTACATGGTAAAATTATTAACATGTCAAGTATTTTGTCCAAATTCAGCACACACAAGTATCAGATCCTTTGCAGCAGGTTTCCTGATAATGATACTATCATTGCCAAATCAATGCCAAAATGTTTATTAGTTTATTAAAAGAAATGGAATATGAGTTATTTATTTCTGAAAACAAAAATTTCTACATTTTTTTTTAAGGCCGGGGCTGGGTTTGAACCCAACACCTCCAGCACAGGGGGCCGGCACCCTACTTCTTTGAGCCACAGGTACTACCCAACATTTTTCTATTTTTAACAAAGAGTACCCATTTTCTGAAGATCAGTCTTATCTGAGAAGGAAAAATAAGGCTTAGCAGGCAAAACAATCTATAATGATGAAAGAAATGGTGAATATCTTATATTCAATGAATAATGGTTAAAATATAAGGAACAGGAACTGACCAAAATATTTCTTCTCCCAGAATATGATCTGAGTAGTAAAATGATTTTGTAGATTTTTAACTGTCCAAAGAAGACAGGAAAAGATTTTAGATGATGATGTGGTCACAAATTCTACTTTCCTGTGAACTTATGAATGCCTCAGGAATTAAAAGAGTAAAGAAAACACCTCTACCCTCAATGGCACAGTATTTTTATAGTCAATTGTGGCCCAATATTAGATTAAAAATTGAAATTCAGAATATGCTACAGACATAAAGGACATATAAATACATACAGCTTTTATGAAACAGGCAAGCACAGTGGCATTTTAAAGTCAAACTTTATGTATGTGGATTAGAAATGAAGGACTATAAATACTCTACGTTCTAATTTGCATCCATTTAGAAATCAGAAATGGAACCTCATAAATTTCATATTAAATGATACATAAATATCATAGGTTAGAGGACACATTTTCAATGCAATGTTATGTTCTAAAGTGAAATTCACTGAAGCTAGTAAAATGAATAGAGTTAATGCCTCAGGTATTAAAGAGAAAATAGAAGCTGTAGATATTTAAAGTAGACTCTGAATGTTTTCTGCAGAATATGTAAGCAAGTTTCTAAATTTGGCAGCAGTATTGTGTTCACCTAATTTTCTTCTGAGTTGCAAATAGACTTCTAGAGTTGAGAGGGCCAAGCATTTTTCTGAAGTTTGAAATGCCAGTCATCTTCTGAAACTTAAGAGTTTCTTGGAGGTCAGCCAACTTCTCGCTTCCTTCCACTTCAGTCACTGGAGTTCTGTGAAAGATGTTTTGGTTAAGGACCAGATACGATGCCACTGGGCACAGGAGGGGATAGAGTTGCATATATTCCTCATACTATTGATTTACTATCTTTTCATCCACAAAGCCTGATGAAACCAGTTCATAGTAGTACACTGCCCTCCTAGGGTACAAAAGGAAGTCCACCTGAAACACGTGGATGGAGTGGCACTTAATCCAGATCTTTCTGGTCTTCTTTTAGAAAATTCTTATTAACAAAATTCATTGACATAGCCTGAATTTATTCAGCAATAAGTATTAGACCAGCTTGTAGATTGCTAATTCCCTTGTTCCATATAAAAGTATTACTACTTTCATGAGATCTTACTTTTCTTCTCTTAAACTCCTTCTTTATGCCATTTTTTCCTTTCTTTTCATGTGCCCTTCATTGCCTATGTCTCCCTTTATAATGCCATTTTGGGGAACACAGGTCAGAGACAAATGCCACTGTCATGTTGGGGGCAAGTGGCGTCCCTTTCTCCTGTAATCTGCCCTTCTGAGTTCTGCATGTCCTGCTTCTTGGCTGTATTAGCATTATTTCAGACAGCACCTCCGGGATTCACTATAATGCTCTCTTCAGGGTTCTTATCCTCTGTCTTAAAGTGACACTAGTTCATAAAGAAATCCTTTCAATTCTTCAGTTACAAAACAGTCTTTTAAATGAGGTTCAGACCTTTTTTGATTTGAATTCAATTCTATCATAAAGAAATTTACTTTCATTTTTTAAAAAGTGTGGAGAGTAAGTCCCACTGGAAGAAAAAAATTCCCTCATTTGGTTTGAGACAGATGAATAATAAAGAGAGAAAAAGATAACTGGATTGTTAAAATTTAACTGCAAGGAGAAGATAATTTCAACTCGAGAGCTGTCAGCACAGAACAGAGAAAGGATGATAAAATAGGGATCAGAGATATTCCAGGCAAGTGAGAGTTTTGAATGAACATCTAATAATACTAACAACCTGTGCACATTTTGAGAACTTCAAGAAATTGCTATCTAAAAGCGTCTTTCTCTGTACTTCACTTTATATGCAGTCTGAGTATGTTACTAATTCACAGTGATTTACATAGGTCTTTAAATATTCTTCATTTATCACTCAAACATTTTAAAAGTTGAAATACACAAATAGACAGGAAAGGAGACTCAAATGTGCAAAGAACTTTTTTATATTAAAATTTATATATTATTTTTACATATGAATGATATCCTGTCATACTTACTCTTTAGATGTTTTTGTTTTTCTTTTCCTTTTTCATCTGGCTCTCTTCTGTTTCTTATCAGCTATATCACCTCTCCGTACAACCATCTCAACACCCTGCTATGTACTTGGAACATGTGATACACTTGTAATCTAGTTTTTCTTATAAGATTTTATTGCTCACTTTTTCCCTTAAAGGAGATTTCTTCTATTCATGGTCCAAGATAAAGATCCCATTTTATTTTGTCTAGATAATAATTGTACCAGATGAATTATACAACCTATTTCCATTTCCCTTTCACATTGGATAGAATGGCTACCTTGATAAATACTTAATTCTTATGTAAACTGGTATCTATTTCTAAATTATCTAATGTTCTACTAACATGGTTGCTATTCTTTCTCCAGTACCAAATTTGATTGATTGTAATGGTATTTTTTTTTACTGCTGTTATAACAGATTACAATTAAACAACATAAATTTATTATTTTATAGTTTTGTAGGGCAGAAGTCTGACATGGGTCTCACCAGAGAAAAATGAAAGTATTAGCCAGGTCGTGTTCCTTTCTGGAGGTTTTAGAGGAAAATTTGTTCCTTACCTTTTCCAGCTGCTAGTAGATATCCACCTTCCTTGGCTCTTGGCCTCCTTCATTTTTTTCCTAACAGTGAGTCGAGGCATTCTCAGGCCACGCTCTCTCTCTTGATCACTGCAGCTTCAAAGGTATTGTGCTTTTAAAGATCTAATCTAGTACATGTATCATCTCCCCATCAAAAGGCCCTTAACTTCAACCACACATTTTGCCCTCTAGTGTAATGTATTCACAAGTTTCGTGGATTAGGATGTGGACATATTGGGGGCTAATATTCTGTCTACCACCAATGGCTTTAGTTTATCTTCTGATACCTGGCCTGGCCTGTCTCTAATTTATCCCATCACTGCTCTTAACCATGCTTTTCTTGCTATTACCCAGAATTTATTTTCATTTATGTTTTAAGACTATTTTAAGTATGTTTTATATAGCTTTAAAAATAAACAACCATAGTTTTAGAATTTCGTTAAATTAAAATATATTTTTAATAAGTTTATTATTATAAGGATACATTTATGCTTCTGATCCCAGGACATTACATATGTATCTTTCTTTCAGATGAATTTTATGGTTCATTTATTTCAATAATAATCCATAGTTTTTGTTTTGCTAGTTCCTTCTGCCTTTTTCCTGAACTTATTTCTAAATATTTCCCAGTTTTTCCTCTTATTATGACTGACACTGTGCTACCATTATAAATAGGATTATCTTTTCTTATTTTTATTACTAGGTACTTTTTTTAAGCATAGGTAAAAGCTGCTGAATATATGTGCATACAAAATGCACAAACGTAACAAACATATATGTGTATATATGCACACACATATACATAGATGAATATATACACATATGTATATTATTTATACATAAATACTATTACATATTAATTATATATTTATTTATATGTATATTATTTAAAATTAGAGCTTCTGAGCTTGACAAGTCATTTAACTATATCCTCAGTAAAATGGTGCAACTTTATTCTTTGTGTGACAATGTTAAATAATTGCAGGAAAAAGCACCCCATGTTGTGTGGGATTTTAATTAAAATTAAGCATTTTCTATTATTTATGATAGCTAATTGTATTAATCCAGGTTTTTCCATTTCTATTGTACCTGGAATATTGTCCTTTTTTGAGGCATAGTCTTGCTCTATTGCCCCCACGAGAGTATAGTGGAGTCATCATAGCTCACTGCAACTTCAAATTTCCTGGGCTCCAGTGATCCTCCTGCCTCAGTCTCCCAAACAATTGAAACTACAGGTGTGTACCACTGCACCTAGATAAATTTTCTAGTTTTAGTGGAGATGGAGTGTCACTCTTGGTCAGGCTGGTCTCAAACTCCTAAGCTCAAGTGATTATGCCAAAGATGTCCACAAACAGGTGTACATGTATAAACCATGTCTGACCCTCTTGGTCCCATCTGGATATAGTGTCATAGCAGTGGCCAGTGCTATGTGGGCTCTGATAGGTTTATGCAGATATAACCTGCTTCAGTGTCCACACTTCTGCAACCTGCAAATTCAGGGCATTAACACTTTGGGGTATGAATTCTTGGCCAATAGGCAAAAGGAGCGGATGGACAAAAATTTCTTCTTTTCTCCTTAGATGGCTGATATGCTCATTAACAGGCCGTCTTTATGAGAGTCTTCTGGGCAACTTCATGACGCCCTTCAATACTCTTATCTGTCATTTGCATCTGACAAATTATTATGTCATAACTTTTCTGATTTTAATAGGGAATTGTTGCCTAAATATAATTTTATATGCCTTCCTCAGTCTGCTTCAATTATGATCATTTTGTGAGATGTCTTCTTTTCAAATATCATGAGTTTTCATCTCTCAGGGAATATTTTTCTAAAAATTATTATGTGGTATTTTTACTAACAAAAGAGTTTTTTGCAGGTCTGTAGACCTCCTACAAGCTTACCAAAATTTCCACAAGACATAAAATGTACAGAATTCTAACTTAAAGTTTTAATACAAAAGTGTTCAAAGTTTTTAAGACAAAGGTTTTATATATCTGAATCTCTCTAAGTCAATGTCCAAAGAATTTGTGCATTATAAACTAAACTTTCAAGATATTACTCCAACAATGATATGCAAAATGTTACCTGGTCTTCCCAAATGTTATGCCTTTATTTTTCTTATTTATAACTCCTGATGTTATATAAAGGCCTCCAGAATCTCTCATTATAGTTACCTCACAGACTTGATTTCCTCAGGTTTTTAAATCATTTCTAAGCAATAAGAAAGATCTTTAAGCACATCTTCCTTTAACAGATAATCAGATCATTGAATGCTTTGCACATAGCTACTTTAAACATTTCCCTCTGAGCCTCACAGAGCAGTTACCTGAGTTTATCTCAGTACTCATTATTACTTAAACACTAAGAAAATGTTTATTTAATATGTTTATTTATTTGAATCTGAAATAAAATTTTCAAAAATCACAATTATTTTATTGATCCTATATTTGTAAATAGCATAGACTCCAAAGTGGATTTATAAAACTATTTATCATCACTGTCTGCAAACTATTGCTTTGTAACAGTTTCTAGCACTGGCCAAGTTTTCATAGATTTGGTTAGACATGCCCTCAAGGAGCCCATAATCTCAGGAAGGAGTTTACAGTCTATGAAATTGCCTTTTTCAATTGCTTGGAAACACCAGGTACTTTTATTTCTAATTCCTTCATTTAATTTAGGCTTAAAAGACATTTTAAAAAAGAAAATAAGTGAGACATTTTAGAACATTGAGAAATTTAGAAATTGTAGCCAACAAAACACAAGCCATTTAAAATTGCCCATTGGATGAAATGACCAGTGATTTCAAGCAGATTTTGGAGTCTTCTCATTGTTTTGAGAGTTCTCTATTACTTATTTTAGGGGAATAAGATTTAATAAACGCAGCTTGAAAATATAAATGAATTCCTTGCATGGACATGGTTTACACACATGCATCTATTTGTCCATTTATTTAGCAAACATTTAATTAGTTGCTGCTATGGACCAGGTATTATACCAAATGCAAAAGATGCAACAGTAAACACAGCAGAAAGTGTCCCTGCTTTCAGGGAGCTCACATTCTTTTGGCAGCAAATAACAGCAAATAAACAAACCTATGAAAAAATTTTATAAATTATATAAAGCAAATAAAAGGGTGATGTCTTAGGCAATACATGTGGATGTGTTTTTAGGTAGTCAGGAAAAGGTTCTATTCACATTAAAAAAGACAAGTAAGTCAGAAAGAGATAGGCAAAACATCCCAGGCAAAACCGTGCAGGAGGCTCAGAGCAATACTAAATGACTTCTAGGATCTCCAGGCTGTGGTGCAGGGGTTAGAATCAGTGTTAAGCAATGATGGGGGATAGATTCTGAGGCCAAAGAATGCCAGACCTGTAGAATGCATGACCTGTAGGTGGTCATGAGGAGTTTATTTTGCTCTAAACTTAATGGGAAATGAATGAAACATTTTGAACACAATTTAGGTTAATATGAAAATATGACCAGTAACATTATTTTCTAAACATAATTTAAAATACACAGAAACTCAGCTCAGTGTGGATATTCTTTCTGATTGTATAAGTAAAACTAGATTGTGAGAAGATTGATGTAGTAGATTAATACTTGAACAACAGTAGGAAGACAATGGGCAGTGAAACCAGTTGGGGGTCACATCACTCCAGGTCTCAGGACATGAATCCAGTAGGAGAAAAGGAAAGTCCCAGAGAAATACCAAAGAAAATGCTGCACTACTCAAATTTTGTCACTGAAAAAAGGAACAACTGATAAAATTAATTTTGCTAGAGATAAAAATTAAATACTGTGTCTGAGATGAAGAAAATTAATCATTGGGAGAGAAAATTAATTTGGGGGGAAAACAGGTAGAACCAGTGAGAAGGATTCTTTTCTGAAGAATAGTAATAGAAAGAATAAACTCCCAATTGGCCTCAGTGAAGTAGAATGACTCTAAGTAAAGAAACCAGTGAAAGATGTTCTATGTCAGCGATTTTCAACCAATGTGCCGCAGCACACCAGTGTCTGGTGAGATGATCTTAGGCATGCTGAGAAAATTATTAAAGACCATTAATTAAATCTTTTTTGAAAGAATTTCAAAGCATGATTTAGTGTATTTTTTTATTCACTCTTTTCTTTGATCAACATTATTTAAGTGTGCCATGGAAGTTTAACTAGAGGTGCAAGTGTGCCATGAGATAAAAAAGGTTGAAAAACACTGATCAATATGGTACCTATTCCCATATAATTTGCAGCTGAGAATCCTTAATTTGGATTATAATACCTCTTTACAATTAAATTGTAATTATCATGCAGAGAATGAAAGGAAGAGTTCCTACTCCGATTTCAACATTACAGTCTAGAATCCATAGAAAGTAGGATTGTGTGAACTGAGGACATTTCTGTTTGGAGATACTTCTGAAGTTTTTATCGTGGGTACACTAAAAAAGGAGCCAAATAGTGATTTGCTTATGTGCGTCAGCAGACCATCAAATTCAGATGAGATGGGGAGTTTTCAGTGTGGTATGGCCATAGACAAGACCGTCAAATTTAACAACAGTCTCTTCTAAGTGGTGATCAAACAAGTAGAGGCCACCATTAGGAAGAAACCTTCAGGGTAGTGGGTGTAGCCAGTGGAGGCAATGAAGCAAATAATTTGAGAAAAAGAAAATCAAGAAAGGGATAGTTCCAAGATAGTAAAACTGAATATACTGCAGAAAAACACAGACAAATCCCAAATATAGGAAGATCTATAGAAGTAATTATGCAAATGAAGTGAAAAAGAGTTAAGGGTTGAGGTTTCTTACAAGTAAAAATATCTAAAGGCATTATCTTCAGTTAAGCTAGGGTTCTTTACTAGGAAATGATTAGAGGCAATGGTAGGAAGCCCAAAGGTACCCATATGGAGAATTTGGCTTATGAAAAACAATGCCAGAATTAATGAAGGGGCCATAACCTTTCATTTCAATACATATTTAATTCTGTTTGTCTGGGCAAAACTTAAATATAAGGGAAGTAATTTATTGTTAAAGCTATGTAAAGTGCAATGATTATTATGCTAATAAGACTGCATAAGTAAAATCTCTTGCTTTATAAATGTCATAGATTAAAAATGGATTGTGCTAATAATTAGAGCAATGACGATTTTATGATTTTAACACAGATCATTTTACTCCAGCTTTAATTGTTTTTAATTTAACAATTTTATTTTAATTATGGGGAGTCATACATAATTATTTTGAACTTTGCAAAACTATTCACATGTACAGTAGTTTAAAGTCTTATGCTAGATATTTAAATGACAAGAAGTTTTTCACAATGCCAATTGAAGGTTTTTCTAAAGGAATGGATAGCTTAAAATTATATATGAGGACTTTTATTATAAGAGGACAATTTGCTTTAACAGTTGCTGCTTTTGGTTTTCTATCTTGAAATGAAGGCTGTTCATGCTTAAGTGGCTCTCATATTTTGAATCAATTATCTCTGGTATTTGCAATTAATGTACTGGTCACTTTTTAGTTGCTCTCAAATCTGAAATATTCAGATTAGATAGAAGAAATTAACTCATTTGTGACCTTTAACATGAATAATGTATATTTCCAAGATTTCACAGATTACCTTTAAAAGCAATTCAATTTTATAAGTGAACCATTGGCAGAAAGTTGGGCTGTGCAGTTTTGGGGAGGTGAATATTTTATAATAGATTTAAGAAAACCTCCTAATTTTACCACCCAAATATTTCATATAACATTTCCCTTTCCTCAGACTCTCCTCATCCAGACTACAATTATCCTAATTCTAGCCTGATCATTTTTCACTTACCTAAATTTTGCTTTCAGTTTCTCCTGTTCATTTAGCCTAAATTTACTTATTTGACCTTTAATATCCAAGCAGGTATAACTTCTTCAAGTATTTCTTCCTAAGCAACCTTCTAATGTCTTTGCAATTTCCACAGATGAAATCCTATTTTGATCATGTTATCTAACCTCCAGGGAAGGCAACCCTTTCCTTGGGTAAGGAACTGACTAAGCCTTATTAATGATCAGTTTAGGAGAAATATGTGACACTTAGTTCTGGCCAATAAGACATGAAAAAAACCTGCTGGAGGCTTTCTAGGGAAGGTTTCCTTGAAGAGAAAGAAAGAAGAGAGAAGAGAGCATGAAAAGAACTGCCCTGTTTTGAATGTCAGACATGTCATGTGTAGATGTGATTCTTGTGTCTGCTGGAGGATGAAACCAACTTAGAAAAGGATTTGTTAAAAGAATTACAGAAAAGCTGGGCTGGAGTCTTACTTTGCAGAGCCTATAGCCTTCACTATTCATAAACTCCTTGTGATTTGACATCATCAATTCTCCTCCCTATTGAAAATATTTTGAGTTATTTAAGTAATTCCCAACTATACATAGAACTTAATATAGTTGAGTGACATGGGTGAAATGATTAGTAGCAGAAAATTGGAACATGGAATCATGTGTTCTGTTTCCTTTCTTTTATTTTTTTTTTTCCTAAATCATTCTTCATACACTTTTCAAAGACTAGCTGGATGGAGATAGAGATTATAAACTACCAGATTTGATGGAAATCTAGTCAAATATGAGAGGAAAGTAACTATGGAGGTTTGCAGTAACTGAAAAAAAATGGTATGGCTCTTTTCTGTTATTTCCTAATTTTTCAAAATATGACTTGGAAGAATTAGTGCATTAATTTTCTCTTGCTATTAACAAATTAACACAAAATGAGTGGCTTAAAATAACACACATTTATTATCACATTGTTTCTGTGGGCAACAATTCTAGGCTTGGTTTGCCTGGATTCTCTGCTCAAGGTCTCACAAGGCTGCATGAAGTAAATAATTGTTCAGGGCTGCATGCTCATGTGTAGTCTTTATTGGGGAAAATTCCATTTCCAAGCTCATTCACATTGTTTTGTACCTGTGTAACTGAGGTCGGCTGCTGGTGGTGTCTGCCCTCAGGCCCTACGAGTCACTTGTAGTCCCTTGCCACTTGGCCATCTCCAAGGGCAGTTCACATTACTTCTTGAAGAATAGTAGGAGAGTCACTCTTATGAGTACTAGCAAGATAGAGCCTTCTAAATATATCATGATATTGAGACCTTTGTAATATTCTCTTGGTTAGATGCAAGTCACTATCCACATTCAAGGAAAGAGAATTATGCAAAGTGTACCACTAGGGAATGGGGATCATGTGTGTCATCTTAAAATTTTGCTTCATTCCTAGAATGAAGTAAAACAATAAATTTGCAAACACAATTTTCACTATTGGGTGGAAGCAAATGGATATCATTCTGTATCATTGGGAACTAGATTGGAATAATGTGGGGAAAATTTTTTCTGTGGTTTTATTCTGTAAGTACATTATGTAAATAGACATATATTGATAAAGGTATGAGAAATAGAGGTATATATCTATGGAACAGAGCAGAGAATCTGGTGATGAAACCAGCCTCATATTGCCATATGATCTTTGACAAAGCCAACAAAAGCATACACTGGGGAAAATAATATCTATTCAACAAATCATGCTGGGAGAACTGGTTAGCCACATGTAAAAGCCTGAAACAGGACCCATACCTTTCATCACTCACAAAAGTCAGTTCATGATAGATAATGAAACTATGAGACATGAAACTATAGAAATTCTTGAAGAAAATGTGGAAAAATCTCTTAATGATATCAGCCTAAGGAAAGAACTTATAGAGAAGACCCCAAAGGCAATTGAAGCAACAAGAAAAATAGGTAAATGGGACCTAATCAAGTTAAAAAAATTTCTGCATAGCTAAGGGCATAATCAACAAGACAAAGAGGCAACCTATAGAATGCCAGAAGATATTTGCATGCCACACATCTCACAAAGGGCTAATAACTATAATCTACTCCAGTAAATCAAAAAGAAAAGATCAAACAACCCCAGTAATAACTGGGCAAGAGATGAACAGAAACTTTTCTCATGAAGATAGACTAATGGCCAACAGACACTGAAAAACTGCTCAGTGTCCCTAATTATCACAGAAATGCAAATCAAAATGATTTTGAGATATCATCTAATCCCAGTGAAATGACCCACATCCTAAGGTCCCAAAGTAACAGATCTTGACATAGGTGCAGAGAGAAAGGAACACTCATACACTGTTGGTAGGACTGCAAACTCGTACAGCCTCTATGGAAAAACAAATTTTTTTTCAATACATGTATTTTATTATTCTTCATTACATTGTTTTCCCCCCCACCACCCCGTGGTAAGACAGAATTTATTTACAGAAAAGAATACAGAAAACACTAAAGCTCCTGGTAGAGGTAGAAAATTCAAGTGGGGAGAGAGAAGCTCTCTCCGTTTCTTTCCCCATCTCCTCCTTTAGGCTTTTAGTCTCAGGGTATAT